>JAYXIM010042222.1:0-120266 GCA_037575425.1 Anastrepha fraterculus | reverse complement strand
TTTAAATTGTATGGAAAATATGCCCAAAAACAGTAAATACTTTTTATACTATCGCACAAATTACTGCATACATAGCTACTTGTATATTCAATAAAGGTATAATTCTCTCTCGCCTAATTCTCATCGGTATGCTGGAAAAATGGATGCTGCACGTATGAAAGTGGCAGATAAGCGCGCTAACGATAACACTCGAGAAGGTAGAATGCTACGTAGGCAACAGCAAATCGATATTTTGGAAGCTGCTATGACGGCTGAAGAACTAGTATATGGCCCTAATGAAAGAACTCGTATAACTCAACATAAATTGACAGCAAAACTTTAAATGCGTTTTTCTCAAAACTATGTTTTTTAAACTGGTGATCTGTAACTTAAAAATCGCTTGGTAGATTTCAAAAAAATGTATACTACTTTTGAAAAGCTTAAAAAACTCGTGCCTGATCGAAAGATTTTTTTTCAAAAATTTCGACTTTTTTCAAAAATTTCGATTTTTTTAAACAAATAATTGGCGGTTTTTTTTTCTCGCAAATCTGAAAAATATTTTCTGAGGCCGCCATATTGTTAATTTTGGAAAAAAAGTTTTAGATCAGGCACAAGATTATCTATTAATAAAACTAATTTCTCTTGTCCGATTGATTTTAGATGAATCTGTAAGGACTTGTTATGATCACCGCAACGGGCTCCACACAAACAGCGATAACTTTTACTACTATTATTTTTTTTTTTTTAATTTTTTGAAATTTGGGAAAGTCTTTGTATTAATGCTATGTTTTTATTTTTGTAAAATAAAGTAATTGACTAGCAAAAAAAAAATATTGAAAATCATCATCATTTTTCGGGCCTCTGACTACCCCTAACCCCTTAATCTTAACCATACGGTATTGCCGCTGAATCCTAACTACAGTTTGAGCTTAACGACATTTAAGAAAGGTATCTATCGTAAACTTTCTTTCAGAACGAACTTAATTATGCTTTGTTGACCTAATCTTATATTTTATGCTAACATTTATGACCGAATTACAAATGTGAACACTTTTTACTAGATACTTTTAGGGGAAGCCAGAGTTATAACTGTATAAACAAAAGAGGGATTATTAATTTTGTTCGTTACGATGGAATTTTTACGTACATTTTTCCCTTTACTTTTATCAAAATAATAAAGGATCTTTCAAAATTGATGCCAAGGTTTTATGAGTGACGATATATGTATTTTTTCAAGTAGACAGATCTACAATTTTTCACGATAGAACCATGCGTTCAAGTTATTGAAATTTTTTATGAAAACGGTCAATCTTTAACATATCGTAAAACTTGTAATGTTTTTTTGTGGAACTAACCGTCCGAATGAGTCGACCATTCAAAGGTTGGTGAACAAATACAAGAAACTGGTGCTGTTAAGGATAGAAAAAGGACTGGCAGACCAAAAACTTGACATTCTGTTGAGAATATTGCTGCTGTAGCGCAAAGTGTTGCTAAACAACCTTCCAGAAATGTCTTTTCAAATTTGCGTGCAGCTTCGAAAATATTAACCGGACCGATATTAAATTTTGTGTGTGTATTCTTAAATATACATTAAGAAAAAACAACAAAATTATTTTTTTTAATACTAACTGTGTATGGGGTTATTCACATATAATTGAACAAAAATAGTGAAACCTAAAAGAATCTTAACTTTTACAAGTTTTATTTTAAAACTACATCTAGGCGCGTCTTTTGAAATACCCTGAAGACATATAACTTCTGTAACGCACGAATTAACTATTCTCATTTATTTATAGCAGAAATAGCAAATACTAAAAAATCAAGCCAAAGCCATAAAATTTGCAGCTGACCGTCTTTACATAAAAATGTTTATAACTCTGGGAGCCATTTATTGTGAGCAAACCTTAAATGCCAAAAAACAAAACAAACCTTAGCTGCTTCAACTAACTGTATTTGATGCCAACATTTGATATATTTCAAATCTAAGATTGATCTTACATAGATACTTTCTACTCATACCACTTACCTCGATGTCGCTCTAAACACTCCAAATCCGCTAGCGTACAATGTACAACAGGGGTGGTATTTTTGTTCATAAACTCCAAAGGCGTGTAATATGGTATACAACCGCATAACTGTAATGTACCACGGGACTTGCATCGTGTCATGCACACGTCTCTGCTGTACTTTTCATTGCTACCATGGATAACTTCACCATAGAAAAGGCAATGCCTTTGATTTACACTATATATGCTCAACTCACTTGTGGCTGTCTGTATGAAGGCACTCGCACGCAATTCAACATCACTGCCCCGTGGTATAAACGATTCCTGAACACTACCACCTATGGAAGCATCAGGGAAATCACCCTGGTTAAATATTTGTAATGTGAAACCAGCAAAGCTGCGATCCGTTACGAAGTAATCATCTGTGGATGTATTTAAAAGCAAGGAGAGACCCTGTAACATGGTATCACCGCCTCGAGACTTTAGTTCGTCATGGCTTTGAAATAAATTAAAAAAAAAGTTTTTTTTAACTAAAGCTATGTTTTGAGCACAATCATTCATTTTCAATTACTAAGGGTCAGTTTAATTTAAAGATTTGGGGGCCAAATTACTGCAACATTTACCAGGTTACCGGCTATTTGTTTTGATCGGAATGAAATAAGGATTTTTTATTCGACACAAATTTTAGATTGGCTAAATGTACTTGTTATAGGGTGCACCAAATTGGTCCCATGTTTGTGTCTCTCAACACATATTTACCAAACGGCACATATGCAGATATTTTTCCGGGTTGGCTGACCAATTACATTCAGTTCAGTGAGATCATCAATGAATAGCACCGAGTGCCTTTCTTTCAATCTTACTGTGAGTAACCAGAGTAAGATAAGTGGAGATAGTTAGATAGATTGTAGACCTTGACATTTAACGAACTTACTAATTTATCCATTCAACCTAGTTCTTATAATGATGAAAATAATACATACTTGGTTTGGCCAGGTTTATGGGTAGCCTATTCCCGTTTAACCAAGTCCTATTATATTCAGAAGAGCAAAGTTAATATTTTACTACATATAAAACTGACCCTAAGCCATTGGCTGAAAAACTAATTAGTCTTTTATATAAAATGGTATATTGTCGTACAATTCGGAGGTGCAACAATATCCATTCGGCGTAAAATGCATAGCAAAAAGTTTAGTACATTCGTAGATTTTCCCTTCCCAAATACACTTCAATATGAGATCTTCGCATTTGGGCGCTAACTGTTAAAAGAATAGTGAATAATTTGAATTAATGAATGAACGTTACTATATCTATGTCTACTATACCTTGGCTATAGTTTCCCTAACACTATATTTTTGTTTGTTGAAAAATGTCTTTTGAAATTCCGCAACTTCCTTGAAATCTACGGAACCACTGTCAAAGAAGCCGGCGAATAATTTAACTTTTTGTAACCACTGTTGTTGCGATAGTGGTGGATCTGTTTGGTTGCGCCTAAAAATATGCATATTTAGAAATATACAAAATATATTAAAGAATGCCCGTCTTACATTTCCTCTATATATGCATTCACTGCACTTCGGCTCATCTTATTTACACTGCATATTTCCAGCGATGGGAAGGGCACTTTCTGTACGCTGTACTGACTCGATTCAAGTGTGGTCACAGTTGGCTCCTTTAAAATTTCAAAAACGCTTCCTAGCGTTACATAATTACCGCAAATAATTCCAGCCATTAGAAAAACACACCAGAACAGTCTGCAAAATATAAAAAAATCAAATGTAAAGATTTGTGTACGTTTATTTACTTAATAGATAGAACTGATTTGTATGGTAATAAAAATGATGTATACATTATGTCAAAAAAGTACCGGGAATTGTTCAATAAAACGCATAATAATTGTTTAATCATCAAAATTTATTTTGTCGCCTTCAAAAGCAATGCTCATAAGCCAACGATTAGTCCAGTCATCAAAGCGCCTTTTGAACGCGTTTGAAGAGATCTTCTTCAGTTCCTTCAACGAATTTTCCTAAATGGCCTTTATGGACTCAAAGCGGCGTCCGCGGAGCGGCAATCTAAGTTTTGGAAAAAGGAAAAAGTCACAGGGGGCTAAATCTGGTGAATACGGTGGTTGTTCTATGATATTTGTCGAGTTTTTGGTCAAAAAAGTGTTCACAATATGAGCCATGAGAGACGGTGCGTTATCATGGTGCAATATCCCTGATTTTTCTTTCCACAAATTCTCTCTCAAACGTCGCATATCTTCCAAATGATATTATTTATTTACCGTAGAACCATTTGGAACGAATTCCGAGTGCACAACCCTATGATAATCAAAGAAAACGAGTAGCATGACTTTCACTTTTGACCGACTTTGTAGTGGTTTCTTGGGTTTCGGCTCATGTGGATAGCGCCATTCAGCCGCCTGGTTCCATGTAGACTGGTTTGCATGTCAAACTCATATACCCACGACTCATCGCCTATTATGATGCGCTGGATAAACGTTGGGTCCGAGCATGTCTTCAGACACCTTCTTTCGATAGATTTTTTGAAGAAATTCAACTCTCTTGGAACGAGTCGAGCAGCCACGCGTCTCATGCCCAATTGATGGTGTAAAATGTTGCGAATTGATTCGTGAGACGCGCCAAAATCACGAGCTACCCCACTCAAACTCAAATGATGGTTTTCCAGCACCATTTCCTTGAGTTTGTCGACGTTTTCATCCGTTGAAGAAGTTGATGGGCGACCAGTTGGGGCATATACCAAAAGCCCTATACCACTCGTAGACCCGTGATTTTGGTAAAGCACACCCGCCATAGGCTTTTTGCAACATTTTCAACGATTCGGCACACGAAATCCCGTTCAAAAGACAAAATTTAAGACGAATTCTTTGTTTGATATTTTTATCCATAGTGAAAATCGCAGAGCACACCTGCGGTTGTCTGATATAATTAAATGCCAAAATCAAGCTCATTGACAGATCGCGCTCAAACTCTGCGACACTAAGAGGTACAACTGTACCAACATTCCAGCAAAAAAAAATTAGACATACATATGTGTGACGCGCGCGTTTTAAATGAACAATTCCCGAGATTTTTTTGACAAAATGTAAAATATATACATACATATGAATATGTACATGCATAATGGTTTAAAGAATTGTTGTAAATATTATTAAGTTGGAGAATGGCGTCAGAATATGGGATATAGTGGTGTTTCGTGAAATAAGGAAAAGATCTGAGACAGGGCTTGGGTCCTGCATACGAGCTTCCAGCTTTCACAAAGCAAGGCTAGAACTGCTACTAATGGTAGGTAGACTAACGGAACTAACTGAGACCCACAAAAACAAATATACGGCATCTCACAGGTTCGATTTACGATTTCTGAGGAAGAGTCCTTTCAACACTTCGAAGAATGCGCTGCAGATTTTTAGAGAACTACTTCTTTGTTAACCTGGAAAGTTTAGTTATAATCTCACTTGAAAAATTAAATTTCGAGAAAAAGCGTTTAAAGTTTTAAATAAGTCAAGCATCGGACTAAAAGAAATGCTAAAATTTTAAATGGAAGTACTCAGACACTTTTCCTACCTTAGTCGTTCCAGTATGTAATCTTTAAGCGGATAGGAAATTTTTCCTTGATACGAGGGCTGCCTTTTATATGTCGGGATTAGAGAACAAAAACAAATTTTAATAATCAAAAATCACTTTATTGTTTTTCAAAATATTCTCCATGAAGATCTATACACTTTTGCATGCGTTTGAACCAATTGTCGAAGCACTTTTGCCACTCTGAATGAGGTACCTCCAAAACATGCATTCTGAATGCCGCAACCGCTTCTTCAGATGTCGAAAAACGTTGACCTCTCAGTTTGTTTTTTACGTACGGGAATAAAAAGAAGTCATTCGGTGCCAATTCAGGACTATACGCCGGATGACCCATTAATTCGATGTTTTGGGTGCTCAAAAATGCAGTTGTTTGAGCCGATGTGTGAGAGCTCGCATTGTCCTGGTGAAGAGTGATCCGTCTTTGGCGATTGGTTTTCCTAATTTTTTGGAAGACAACTGGCAAACAAATGGTTGTGTACCAATCAGAATTTACTGTTCTGCGTTGTGCTAGTGGTACGGTTGCGACATGTCCAGTTTTTCCGAAAAAACAGGTGACCATTTGCTTGGAAGTGCTTCGTGCGCGAACAACTTTTGTTGGATTTGGCTCATCTTGAAACACCCATACAGTCGACTGCTGTTTACTTTCAGGCTCATACGCGTAAATCCATGATTCATCACCTGTCACAATGTCATAGACGTGTTTCGAAGCCCCGCGATCGTATTTTTTTAGCATTTCCTTCGACCAATCGACACGAGCCTTTTTTTGAACGATTGACAAATTGTGTGGGATCCAACGCGAACAAATTTTTTTGACAGTCAAATGTTTATGCAATATTGAATGTATACTGGTCCCACTAATGACTAAGATTGTCTCAATCTCACGATAGGTCACATGACGATCTTGCAATATCAGTTCGCGCACAGCATCAATGGCTTTCGGAACAACAACTGATTTTGGACGACCTTCACGAAATTCGTCTTGGAGTGAACTACGACCACGATTGAATTCACCATACCATCGATAAACACTGGTCCTTGATGGAACTTCATCACCAAAAAATGAACTAAGTTCATCCATGCAATGTTGCTGAGTTAATCCACGTCGAAAGTTGTAAAAAATAATCGCACGAAAATGTTCACGATTTAATTCCATTTTTGGACCGAGATGAATCTTTTAAGTTACTGTAAACAACACAAATAGCGCTGGTATTTCAAAACGTTGTGCATACGTAAAAGCCAAAAAATGTCAAACTTTGCGATACAGTTGTCAGTGGTCAGATTGCAACACCAGGGTTGCCAAATCCCGAAATATAAAAGGCACCCCTCGTACCACAATAGACACTATGACCCACTGTTTTTAAGAACAGCATGTCTAATCTTACACTTTTCTTATGAAATTCTTGTATGAAAGAAACTCCAAAGAGAATAGGCATATATGCGCTGTGTTGTTGTTATAGCAACTTATTTCATTTTCATTTAATTTATTTATTTAGCTTAGAAAGATCTGTTAAGAGGAGTGAAGTCACCGGTCGCCGTCGCGACGTTAGATCAGTGGGTTTAAGGGGGCATGTGAATAGATGCTTAGTGTCGAGCGGAGTACATTCGTATAACGAACATGTCTTTAGTGTGCTAGGGTTGATTTTGAATAAGTAATAGTGTAGAAATACGCAGAATAAAAAGATCAACCTATGTGGATGAAGTAAATTAGAGAGTCAGTTTATTGAACAGTTTGCTTATTCATAAGTAACGGAAAATATATACATACATACATATGTATCAATATTTTTTACATATTAAAGAAAAACATTGTTGGAAAGTATGAAAATAACTGTCCAAATGCAGATAGAAAGAGAATAGAAGAATGAGCTGATACAATAAACAGTAAGCGACTGTTACATTAGGCCGCTTAACAAATAGTTTAACCTGCTACGGTATCCGGGGGGAATTATGTCAGAGAAACGCGGATTTCACAAGACAACTCTTTGCCTGCAATGGGTGGTACTTGGACTCCGATAACAGTATTCGGCGACTCCCGAAGGTGCTAAGCGACTTCCGATGAAAGTTGTGATTGTATTTGTACTAAAAAGTCCAGTGGTTGTCGTGCACACTCGTATATTGAATCTTTCCGTTCAATCAGTCGCCTGCATATGTAATTTACGCTTTATGAAAATCGGGAGTAGAAGAGGTTTAAGGCCGGATTCACACTATGATGCCGATCACGGTCCGCTCTCGGTCCAGTCTCGGTCCGGTAAAATATTCACAAACGAAAAACAATGACTGTATTCACATTATCCGTGCTGTTCAAGTTTCGGTACAGTCACGCTCCAGCATCGATCAAGTTCGAAGAATATTTTGCTGGAGCGTGATCGAACAACAACAACAAGATCAAAATTGAATGCCATTTTTTGTTTGTTTTTGTTCTGTTTTACGTGTTCACGCGACGAACGATGAATCGCGACTGGACCGATGTAAGAACACAAATGTAGATGTCGAAAGATTTTACCGGACCGAGACTGGACCGAGAACGAACCGTGATCGGCACCATAGTGTGAATCTACCCTAAATGTCTTCACTACAGGGGAAAGGAGAGATATCGAGCGAGAGGACTCCCTTGATTGGCGGCTTTCCCAGGCTTCAGTAGTGGTTATTCCTCCTGTTCTCATCTTTTCAGGGATTCTAAGAGTGACCGTATACAAATTGAAGACCTAGTCCCGGTGGACCTATGTTCCTCACCATCAAAATATATAGACCACCCAATCAATGGATTCGGATGTTTTTGCCTTCCTGATGCCCATCTTAACATCTCCGCTGGTGAAATTAAGTTTTTGGGAAGTAATACAGCCTTCTAGTTGCACGTTGCATATTTTGTCACCGGAGAATACAGTATGAACTGCCGGCTGAAAAGACTTGAGCATCTCTTCGGGACCGACGAAAGACAATCACCGGATGTGATTACCACTCTGACATTGTGCTTTGCCTGAATCAACAAACCTTACGGTGGATTAGAGCTTACTTCCACCAGAGATGAAGTTATATGTCTTCAGGTGCTCGACCTATTGAGACTGCTTATATTGGCTTACCAGTTGGCGAATCGCCAAATTGAGAACCTTTATTCTGGATTCTCCGGTAGTTGGTTAAGCTCGTTAGGAAATTTTGGCGGATTTGCGTCAAACGTCCAGTAGGTACGAAGCGAGCCGCAGTAGCAGTGATCATCTTGCGAATGTACGCTAGCCAATACGTACATCTATAAAATAGGAATAGTCGTGAAGGTGTTCTCAGTGCAAAGTTAATTCAGGTGCGATGCTGCGCGGAATGGTTTATCGATCGAGACAATAATTGGCAAATGGTCTGATTGCAGATGGTCAGATCAAGCGAGCTGCTGCAGTACGCACTAGCTTGGTGGGGGCCTTGCCGTTTGCCATGGTCTGTCAAGAGTTATTTCCTATTTTATTTATTTCGATTGACAAGCTTGAATGCTTAAGAACGTGGTGAGCGTTAAAGACCCCAATTACTAATTACCTCTGATAAGCGCATCAATATCAGGAAGGTGGTCCCAAAGGCTATATAAATGTTGAAAATTTAGAGCTCGACATCGCTCTGCTAATGATGTATTTATTGATAGGGCGACAAAGGCGACATTGCTCAATGTACTATAAACCTTAAGCAATCACCATTGAAGAACTGCTGTGGAGTTTCGTTTCTGTTCATAAAATCGGTTATCTCCACAATCTTGCTCAAGAGTCCATTGCATTTCAGTTGTCGAAGCTTAATGCCGGTGGAGTGTGGCATTTCGTGGTGTGGAGACAAGTGAAATTGTCTGCTCAACAGCAGGGTGCAACGTAGTCATTTGTCACTTGTGGAGATGCGCAAGTGAAAAATATAAGATCAGGATAGACGAGGGGTGAAATCCGCCTCACTGCACAGGGATAATTTACCGCGGAGGCAGCCCTCAGACGGGTATTTTTTCTAAGAATTAAAAACTTAAAAGAGTGTGGCTTACCGTTGATATTTATGTCGTCTTATGTAGTATAACAAATGAAATCCATTAAGGCTAGCGTTTTGCAAATATTCCATGGTCGTCTCTTTGAAAGCTATCCGAAATGTTTCATACAATTTTAACATATTTATACAACGATGTAACTTCGAGCAAATGCTTATACGGATTGGAGGTAAATTCACTTCAACTTTTTTATAAATTGCTGTATTAAGCCAAAAACTGTTGGAATTAAACTGAAATTATTTTCGGCTAGGGTCATGCGTAAGAATCAATTATGTATGTATATGTGTGGTTATTGTTGCGGTCAAGTAGGCGTTTATCAGCCACTTGTCGCTAAACTTGTAAGCAACACTTAACCTATGATTAGAAAGATATACATATACATATGTATATTAGGCCGGGTCGATTTGTGGGGAGGCAAAAAATCGCCCATTGCTCTGTGAAAATCATATTCTAGGGATCAAAATAAGAAGCTTTGCCGAAGGAACCATACCTCTAAAACGAATTCTGATGTCCCCCAATTTGGGTCGAACTTTTTAGTTTCTTTTCTATAACTCACTTAAATTAATTTTTTCATTTACATATGTTCTGAATAAATAAATTTCTTAAGAGAAAAAATAGATATTATAAATAAATAATAAATATTATTATAAATAAATAAAAATAAAGAAAAAACATAGCCATTTAGCTGATGTTTTCATGTAAAGGCCAAAAATGGTGATATTTTGAAATGATTGCATGGGGAACCCTCCAGGGGAGTTCCATGGGGTGTGCCACTGGCAAGGGTGGATCGGCCGTCCAAAGTTAGTGGGGGTCGATCATACATTTGGATTCGATTGGAGCACTCTAAATAGGTCAAAGTGGGATTTTTCAAAATTTGCCCCTACCCAAAAGTTCGACCCAAATTGGGGGGCATCAGAATTCGTTTTAGAGGTATGGTTCCTTCGGCAAAGTTTCTTATTTTGATCCCTAGAATACGATTTTCACAGAGCAATGAGCGATTTTTAAATCGACCCGCCCTAATGTATATATATATATACAGTAAGTAACTTTAATATCCCTTTTTTTTATTGTATGGTCCTAAATTTGAATTATTCTTAAATTTAAAAAAGCTTTTTTTCATTGGATTGGGGTTTGACATATTTATATCAATTCAATATATTGGCAATAGTTAAAAGAATTTGATTGCCATAAACAAAATATGACAAGAAAACAAAAAATAGTTGAAAATGAATATTATATTAATATTCGGTTTTTGAATACGGTAACAAAATAACTATAAAAAAGTGCTAAAAATTAACAAAATGTATATTTAGTACTAAATCGATTGTTTTTCATAACATCGGCTAAACATTTTGGAATGGTTTTTACTATTTTTTGCTTATAATCTGACCCGATTTTTGCCTATTCTTCCTGTAATCTGATTGTTTCAAATTCTGCCTTAATATATTCAAATATATTTCCTTATTCATAATCATGTCTAGAAACACTAAATTTCCAGCTTCTTCACATGCCACCGCCGTGTTTTCAGGTGCTGTGGTTTCAGCTCCTAATTAGGCTTCCGCCAAACCATAACTTTCCCTGTCACTACTATGTTAAATTTGCTCTCAGCCAGGAAAATGACATCATTCCACCAAGTTTCATCATGTTTAATGTACTCCCAAGCAAAAGCCAACCGCAGCTTTTTCATGCGTTCCTTTATACATAAATGACTTTTCTACCCACTCGGCCATTGATTTTAACCAACATTGACAAAATATCAGCGGCAAGTTTAGGCGCACTTAACTTCTGTTGACGCTTAACTTCACGCACAATATACTGCTTTGGTATTAACCTACTCGAGCTACAAACTAAATGTTTGATAAGTGTAACTTGCATTCTAGTAAATAAAATAACATCCGCATGAATGTTGGTTCTATGCTACCGATAGTTCCAGTATATTTTAAATAATTTTATGAGTTTATTAGGACTTTCCATATTGAAAACTGATACATTCTTATTTATTACAAATTAGTTATTCATATTTTCTGATTCCTGATTATCTTTGTCATCAGTACAGTTTTTCTCATTTTCCAGCATAGACCATATAGTTTTTGCTGTTGGTCTATCTTCTGCCAACTCGTTTGTGCAACAATAAAATAGCTCAATAATTTGATTGTAATCAGTTGTTAGCTCAAATGCCTGCGGAAATGGTGGGCGCGTACCACAGGCTGATTCCATACGTTCGAGTTCACATTCTTCTGTTTCCGACGTAACTAAACTATGTTCGTTTGAACTACTTATATTAGAACATTCGGCTGAATGGTTAGTTTCATCTTTTTCATTATCTACTATATCTATTGTATGAGGTGGTACTAGTGCAACTGTCTCATAGATGACAAGCCCAAAACTAAAAATATCTGCTTTACTATCAATAATTTCTAACTCATCTACCACTTCCGGTGCTGACCAAATATTTGTACCTGAAATTAATATCAGAATATAATTTTTGAAGTGAAAACTTCTTTAGAATCGTTGGGAGTGATTTGAGGAAAAGTGAAACGAAAAAGCGACCCTCTGGCTACGGCTACGAAGCGTTATATTATATGTTGATATAAACATAGCGATGAACTAAATAAAAATAACTTTTATTTTTTCTTGTGATTCGAACCAAGGATTTTGGATCGGAAGCTCACATTGCTAGTCGCTCGGCTACCGCGCCATGCTGTCGGCGCTGACCTAAAAGTTATTTAGTTACGAAGCGTTATATTATATGTTGATATAAACGTAGCGACGAACTAAATAACTTTTAGGCCAGCGACGATAGCATGGCACGGTAGCCGAGCGACTAGCAATGTGAACTTCCGATCCAAAATCCTTGGTTCGAATCACAAGAAAAAAATTTTTTTATACAGTTATTTTATTTTATTTTATGATATGTTTATGAGGAGCTTTTTTTCATGGCAGAAATACACTCGGTGTTTTGCCATTGCCTGCTGAGGGACGACCGCTATTAGAAAAATAGTTTTCCTTAATTTTGGTGTTTTCACCGAGATTCGAACTGACGTTCTCTCTGTGAATTCTGAATAGTAGTCACGCACCAACCCATTCGGCTACGGCGTTTGTTTAATTTTACTGATGCAAAAATGAGGGAAAATATTTGAATAAAGTTTGCTTACTGTTTACACATTTTCCAAAGGTGACGGAGAACCAAAAAAAAAGTCGATTTTCAAACAAATACGAGTGCATATGTGTAATTGTGTTAGAGTTTCGGTCACGCCCCAGCAAAACCTGCGTGCATATGTGTTTGTAACATTCAAAAAAATGTAATTGTGTTAGAGTTTCGGTCACGCAGGTTTTGCTGGGGACGCTCATAATAGCAACCGCGTGTGTATTTTTATGTTCGTAAATGTTTTCATTTTTAAATATTTACCGCAATTATGCCGAAAAATAATGCAGAAAAGTGTCGTGAATATCGACAGAAAAAAAAATCAATAAATAGCATCACGGAATTCATTCACGAAAATTTAATAAAGTATACACCAGAAGTATCGCGGATACTTAGAAAAGATTACGATAAAGTTCCAATGATTTTAAGTAAATTTTGCATTGGACACAGCGGTTCCTTCAATTGACTTTCTCAATACAACATTCAATTTAAAAATGTGTAACAATCGCACTGAATCGACAACACGATCAAAAACAACATTTGACGCGGTATTTCAAAGATATGTTGACAATATCGAAACCAAAGCATTTATATCATATTTTAGCTATATTATCATAAGCCACTCGTATCATTTGTTGAAATTGAAAACATTAAGGATGAATAATAATAAAATGAAGAAAATAAAATATGAACTTTATAGCAATATTATAATGAACCTATAATTATCCCGCCCCTAATGCTGCTTTCGTCTCATTCTCTCTCAGTTTGTTTTACGGAAGGTTTCACTTCTATCGCGTCTAACCGTTAGACTGGTATTTTTTTTTATATGAGATGTTTCACCTCCTTTCTACTTACCAACATAACGTAAATGAGGATTTTTCTTGAAATTAATTACACCATTTTCATCAATTTGCAAACTTACTCCAAAATCGCATAATTTACACATTTCAAAATCGCCCTTCACCAGCACATTAAATGATTTTAAATCGCCATGCAATAACTTGGCTTCGGTGTGTAAATAATCGAGGGCGTGAGCTATATCAACAATCATTTTGATGGTGTGCTTTGCTGGTAGAGGCCCTAGATTATCCTCGTTGCGATCTTCTAATATAGAACCTAATGAGGTTTTGCAACATTCCAAGGCTAAAGTTTCTAACCCATCAGCACCTATAATTGCTCCACGGAATCCAACAATATTTGGATGCGAGAGTTTTCTGCAAAAATTGTTAATAAAATTAAGGTTTTAACGTGGAAATTGAAGAAATTACCTTAAGATTTCTGCTTCTTCGTGAATGCGTGAATTGAAAATTTCCGCCGCACTCTCATTATTTACCCTTTTGGAAATACGCTTGACAGCCCAAGGAGAACGTATTTGGCCACACTTAGGCGAACGCTCTAATGACCCGATTTACACGAGGAGACATCTGGAAGGGAAACATTTTGTTCGGGGGCGAAGGACGGTCGGGGAAGAGAGAAGGGATTTTGTCTCCCGTACTCGGCGACACGCTTTGCTCTTCTTATTCGTATTTCCAATCTTTCCAATTTTTGACAGTTGCTTCATTCGTTTTCTTCTTTTGTGGAAGAAAGTTCTAAGTTATGTGTTGGTTTTCAATCAAACGGAAGATAACAACGATGACAAACATGCGAACACTGCTTGGGAAATGCACGATTATTTTTGCTAGTAAAGTAGGTATAATTTAAAATAGTTATGGGACATGTTTATGTTGATTTCTAATTTTTCCCTGCATTTCTAGTTACTCAAGTTAATTTTAAGTTAATTATTTACATAGGAAGTATTTTTAATTTAATTTTTTTTATTCAAGTATAAGAATTTATAAATATATTTCAATAAAAAAACAACAAATTATTTATTATTTAACCAGTTTGCATTTTTCATTCATATATTTAAGAAACTGTTGTCGAACGCTCTCTGCTTTACATGTAAGCGCGTGCTAGAATACATCCGAACCAGACGATGCTAAAGTGTTAAATGTCAAAATGTCGCGGAAACATTTTTGCCCGTGTGAACGCGAATGAAACTTCAAAAGAGAATTTCCAGTGTCTCCCTTCCAGATGTCTCCTCGTGTAAATCGGGTCAATCTAGTGATGGGCAAACTCAGCACATTTGCACTGTGCAGCAGCGTGTGCTTCTGCGAGCTAAAAGTGCTAGGTGAAGGGGGATAACAAAGCACAGGGAAGAAACAGAAAAATTGAGCGAGTTGTGTCTGTGTTTGTATCCTGAATGAGAGAGCAATTATTCATGAATTCTTACCAGGGATGACAACTTTTAACTTCATATCAAAAAATTTCTAAAAAATTTGGTGTTTTGGTAGATTTTTCTTCAACAACTAAATTAAAAACATATTACAACAATAGACATGCAATAAAACATTTCAAAAGTTCGCGTAATACTGTTTTTGAAGTGAAAACTTCTTTAGAATCGTTGGGAGTGATTTGAGGAAAAGTGAAACGAAAAAGCGACCCTCTGGCTACGGCTACGAAGCGTTATATTATATGTTGATATAAACATAGCGATGAACTAAATAAAAATAACTTTTATTTTTTCTTGTGATTCGAACCAAGGATTTTGGATCGGAAGCTCACATTGCTAGTCGCTCGGCTACCGCGCCATGCTGTCGGCGCTGACCTAAAAGTTATTTAGTTACGAAGCGTTATATTATATGTTGATATAAACGTAGCGACGAACTAAATAACTTTTAGGCCAGCGACGATAGCATGGCACGGTAGCCGAGCGACTAGCAATGTGAACTTCCGATCCAAAATCCTTGGTTCGAATCACAAGAAAAAAAATTTTTTTATACAGTTATTTTATTTTATTTTATGATATGTTTATGAGGAGCTTTTTTTCATGGCAGAAATACACTCGGTGTTTTGCCATTGCCTGCTGAGGGACGACCGCTATTAGAAAAATAGTTTTCCTTAATTTTGGTGTTTTCACCGAGATTCGAACTGACGTTCTCTCTGTGAATTCTGAATAGTAGTCACGCACCAACCCATTCGGCTACGGCGTTTGTTTAATTTTACTGATGCAAAAATGAGGGAAAATATTTGAATAAAGTTTGCTTACTGTTTACACATTTTCCAAAGGTGACGGAGAACCAAAAAAAAAGTCGATTTTCAAACAAATACGAGTGCATATGTGTAATTGTGTTAGAGTTTCGGTCACGCCCCAGCAAAACCTGCGTGCATATGTGTTTGTAACATTCAAAAAAATGTAATTGTGTTAGAGTTTCGGTCACGCAGGTTTTGCTGGGGACGCTCATAATAGCAACCGCGTGTGTATTTTTATGTTCGTAAATGTTTTCATTTTTAAATATTTACCGCAATTATGCCGAAAAATAATGCAGAAAAGTGTCGTGAATATCGACAGAAAAAAAAAATCAATAAATAGCATCACGGAATTCATTCACGAAAATTTAATAAAGTATACACCAGAAGTATCGCGGATACTTAGAAAAGATTACGATAAAGTTCCAATGATTTTAAGTAAATTTTGCATTGGACACAGCGGTTCCTTCAATTGACTTTCTCAATACAACATTCAATTTAAAAATGTGTAACAATCGCACTGAATCGACAACACGATCAAAAACAACATTTGACGCGGTATTTCAAAGATATGTTGACAATATCGAAACCAAAGCATTTATATCATATTTTAGCTATATTATCATAAGCCACTCGTATCATTTGTTGAAATTGAAAACATTAAGGATGAATAATAATAAAATGAAGAAAATAAAATATGAACTTTATAGCAATATTATAATGAACCTATAATTATCCCGCCCCTAATGCTGCTTTCGTCTCATTCTCTCTCAGTTTGTTTTACGGAAGGTTTCACTTCTATCGCGTCTAACCGTTAGACTGGTATTTTTTTTAATTGCTAGATGTAAAGAAGATTAAGGCCTCTGAAAATATTTCATTTGAGACTTAATTAAAATCTTACATATTGGAAAGCAATGACAGTTAAATCTTCAATAATATTGATCACTGCATATACTGACGAATCTGTAAATTATTCACACTTATCTTATGATTACTTAAGTGGTTTTTGAGATCGGATATATTTTTTTAAATTGAGCTAAGAAATCCAGAAAATCAATTTTTTTAGCAAATTACTTTATAAAACTGCAAACTCTCTTCAGCTATCGAAATTTGTCAAATTTTTCAGAATTTTTAGCAACTATATGATACCATTTTTTCTTTTATTTTTCATAAAAAGGGGACGTGATTGACAACTAATTTCGCCCATATAAATCCAATACACTCTGATATGCACAACTGCAAATAAAAATAAACAACCAATAGTATATACTTATGTATATAAATCATGAATAATAAAATCAACAATTTCCAAAATTGATTCCCACATTTAACAACTGCGGCAACTCTTACTCATAAGTTTTGACATTTCATAAATAAAATCAGTTTTTTCGTGATTTCTTCATTTTTCGACGATATTTTTTGAGACCGTAAGTTACATATTATTGTCGCATAAAAAACCACTAATATTAAGTGTATTTGTATGGTGTGGATGCAGTGAAAGTGCTAAAAATTCTATTTAAAAATTTGAAACGGCGAACGTCAAAACAAAGTGCACAGTGTTCAACTGCTGACAAAAACATAAATTTATTTCTAATGTGCAATATATTATATTACTCTGTTTTAACTTTTAATTTAGATAAACAAAGTTAAATAAAATATTAAACATAAAACATTTGGTTCAGCATGACCTCAAATAAAAGAACATTGTTAAATTTGAACCCGAAGTGGAGTGTAACTTTTTTATGCAAATATGTAGACGGAGTATCACAATGCCTTGTATGTGAAAAACGTGTGGTGTGTAAGGTTTTTAACATAAAGAGACATTATGAGCTGCACAGGAGTGAATATGATGAATATGTAGGAGAAGAAAGGAAAAGTATATACAAATCCTTAAGTCTAAACGAAGAGCCTGATTCGATGTGCCAAATTACAGATGGTCGGAAAAATTCAAATTATTAAATTTTTTTTTTAATTTCTTAGGAAAACGAAGATTACGTTGTAGATGCAAAGCGTGCAACTTATGAAATCGCGTTAAACCTTGTTCGTGAGAATGGTGCATTTTCGGATGGCGAATTGGTGAAGTCTTGTATATTAAAAGCAGTAGGAATTTTGTCCCCTTATCTCGTAGAACTATAAGCAGACGAGTAGATGAAATGGCGGAAATTACAAAATCGCAGTTAAAAGAGCGTATAAAATCATTCACAGCGATTTCATTGGCAATTGACAACAGTACAGATATATCCGACATAGCCTCATTAGCGATTTTTATCCGAGGAGTTGATGCCCACCCAAATATATGTGAAGAACTTTTGGACATTATTCCAATGAAAGGGACGACTAAAGGTGAAGATTTATTTCAATGTGTTAATGAATGTACTGAACGCATGGGTGTATCATGTCGAAAAGTGGTTTGCGTTACCACCGATGGTGCGAAATCCATGAGCGGATGCAAACAAATTTCTCTAATCATTTTTGTGTACTTTGTCATACTGTGCGCATTGCCATATGCGTGTGATTTGAATTTGAGAGCAACTAAGTACTCACCAAGAATACCCACTCTGCTATGATAATTTCCTCAATGTTTTTTGAAAAAATCCTCTCTTTTTTTTAATGGAAACATGTATAAATTGTCCTTTTTAACAACATAAAATTTATAACATGCATTATTTAAATAAAACATGGCTGGTTGAGATTACTGTTTGCTGCATTTCTTTAAAACAATTCACTAACATAAAGACATACGATATACATACATACTTATATGTAAACGAAGACAATTTTTTCATTCAGAAAAATATACACCGATTTGTCAGTACAAATTTTTCTCCACATAGTTTGAAACTATGAAACTTTGACATGCGTGTGTTCAAACTTCTTGATTACAAAAATTATAAAAGTAAATAAAATAGAAATATGCAAAGATGATGTTAATATTCAAAGAAGCGTTTCCAATAAAAAAAACGAAAAGCATTTTATTATTTATTATGAACGATCTAGCAAATCCCAACACTTCAAAATCCCCTAACATGGAATGAAGTCCCTTATCTGGTAACTTTTCTATTGGCAAAGCTTCACTCTCTTTTTTACAAACACATATGTATGCGTTGCTCAGAACTGATTAATATACGTACTCGCCTATTGCTTACCCTTCTGATGTAAGTTTGTCGCCCCCTCATCAAGTACTTTGCTAGCACGCTCTGCTGCGAGCGTGCCACTCGAATATAATAATACGGACGCAATACAGCACACGCGGTTGCTATTATGAGCGTCGTACCCAGCAAAACCTGCGTGACCGAAGCTCTAACACAATTACACTTTTTTATATGTTACAAACACATATGCACTCGTATTTCTTTGGAAATCGACTTTTTTTTTGATGCTCCGTCCCCTTTGGAAAAGGTGTAAGCAGTAAGCAAACTTCATTCATATATTTTTTCTCATTTTTGCATCAATAGAAAAAAAAAAACAAAAAAAACGGCAAGTGGCTGTCAAAGCAATAAGTCAAAAAGATATCTTTTCTCTCTTTTTGATATCAAAGTAGGCCGAGAATCAAATTGTCAACCTTTGGCAAATATGTAAGCAGTAAGCAAATTTCATTCATATATTTTTCCTAATTTTTAAATCAGTCAAAGTAAACAAACGCCGTAGCCGAGTGGGTTGGTGCGTGACTGCTATTCAGAATTCACAGAGAAAACGTCAGTTCGAATCTCGGTGAAAGCAAAATTAATAAAAACATTTTTTAATAGCGGTTGCCCATCAGCAGGCAATGGCAAAACACCGAGTGTATTTCTACCATGAAAAAAATCTGCTCATAAACATATCATAAAACAAAATGAAATAAATGTATAAAAAAAAAAAATTTTTTGTGATTCGAACCAAGGATTTCGGATCGGAAGCCCACATTGCTAGCCGCTGGGCTATCGCGCTGTGCTGTCGCCGCTGGCCTAAAAGTTATTTTGTTCGTCGCTACGTTTATATGAAACTGGCACTGGCAAACGAATCCATATGTATGAAAGGGATAAAAAATCACACGTACACAAAATTTTTGGCACGATTTTCCCAACGCTTTTAACAAAGTGATTGCAAAGGGGCGGGGCTAGTGACCGTTTTCGGACCACGCGTCCCGGTAACGTGACCGGTCACGTGACCGGGACTCTTCTTGCTGGGTAGTGCGTATATTACACAGACGTACTAACATACACACAAACATTCGTAGGACGCTTGGTTTGAATTTTTATACATATGTATGTATGCTATACTATGGCCTAGCCTATGTACGTACATACATATTTGTGTTCTGAACTTCCAGCAAAACAATGCTTATTAATATACACATATGCATCTACATACAACCGCACACACAGGCCACTCACTTTATTCCTGTAAATGCGTATGTCGTCCAAAGCTAAAATTCTATGCCTAGCGACTACAAGAACAAAATGCATTAATAGGCGCAGGCGTAGCGGCCATCATCCTAGTTGCCATAGCGCTGAACAGTCGCGGCGGCGCCGAACAGTTTCAACTATTGTACTGTGCAACAAAAACTCATCATCAAAAAATTGATTTATAAATTCGAGCTCATAGTTCTAAGAGCAAGTCAATATTGGAATATTTCGCGTAGAATTATTTGCCAATATTCAATTTTTGTCAAGTCGAGTGCCCGCGGCTCCGTAAATATGTTTGCATCCATATATGTATGTAAATATATGTTTCTAAATGCTCGACAACCGCAGCTGCCTGTTCAAGGTTACTGTACATTAGGCCGGGTCGATTTGTGGGAAGGCAAAAAAATCGCCCATTGCTCTGTGAAAATCATATTCTAGGGATCAGAATAAGAAATTTTGCCGAAGGAACCATACCTCTAAAACGATTTCTGATGTCCCCCAATATGGGTCGAACTTTTTAGTTTCTTTTCTATAACTCACATTCATTCATTTACATACGTTCTGACTAAATAAATTTCTTAAGAGAAAAAATAAATAATATTATAAATAAATAAAAATAAAGAAAAAACATAGCCATTTAGCTGATTTTTTCATGTAAAGGCCAAAAATGGTGATATTTTGAAATTGGGGGACATCAGAATTCGTTTTAGAGGTATGGTTCCTTCGGCAAAGTTTCTTATTTTGATCCCTAGAATACGATTTTCATACGCCCTACTGTACATGCAATGCTGTGCCTATGAATGTGCGCTGTGCCTATGAATGCGCGCTGGATTTCTTGAGAAATTTTACCGTATGTTTTGCTGTGGCGAGGCACATATGTACATACACACAACATATATACATATATCCGCATATGTACATACATATATAAATTCAGAAATTTACATTTGCTTATGCCATCCTTCTGTGTGCCTGGTAATGAAGCATTTTCTATACATACATATATATACGTATATCTTTTTTCTTCTTCTTTTTGGTGTCGCTTTTTCGTTTCATCGAGTCTCAAATCACTCCCAACGATTCTAAAGAAGTTTTCACTTCAAAAAAAAAATTGCATCACTAATCGCATAGGAAACCAACCAGCTTTAAACGGTAAAGCTTATAAAATCGCAGTACTAGCACTCCAAATTATATTGCGAAATTTGTACATAAACTAAAGTAATTATGCTCAAAGCGCCTTGCCTATTCTTATGCAATAAATAAATTACTGATAAGAAGTTCTTGTAATTTGGTTGTGTTTGCGAATGTTTTTGATTAGCTTGAAGCTGAAAAAATAAATAATTTCGAATGCACTAATGAGCGAGCATCCGATAAAAATTCCAATAATTCCTCCAATATTTGCTGTAGAGTAAAAGAAAGATATGATTAAATTTTTAAAGTTGCCATTTTATGCTGAATTTGACTTACATAACATTTGGTACCAATTGTAGAGTGAGCGTTTCGAATATTGGGTAGCGTACAATGTATCAAAATAAATTTTAACAAGGCTAAGGTCATCCGAGCTTTTGATAAGTGCTTCTCTGTAAACAAATACTTTATTAAAAATAGATGAGTTCACATATATCTTAGTTTGCACTCTTGCAAAGACTTACTTACAAAGCGTCATAAGAATAATTAAATTTATCGGAACTTTTTCGCTCCTTATCGATTAATTTCAGAATTTTCGTATTCACTGGTATTAAAAATGCGTCCGAAAGGCGGGATACTAGTTTACGAAAAGAGTAAGAATTATATTCGCATACAGGTAAGCAATTTGGACAATCAAGTGATTGCCATGATACAGGCTGATCGGTAGCAGGTGCAAGAAGACTATATGTGTTCAAAGTAACTGCAAAAATACCAAGAAAATGCATACAATTATTTATTTATTTTTTCATTTATATAAGCTTATACAATATAAATTTACATACATATGTACAACCTAAAAAACATGCAGCGCTAGCATCAGAGGCTATCAGCTGACCGTTGAATGAATGATTTGTGTTAAATTCTTCTTAATAGGTCGCAATTTTTTAGAAAGTGATATATGGTTTTTATGTTTCCTTCAGTTGGGCTGGAAAGGAGGGAAATAGGATCCGTATTAGAGTAACATTCTCTTTGATCTCGAAGCATTGGGCAAAATTCTAATAGGTGGAGGACAGTTGCTGTGTCGTTGCAAAATGGACAATTGGTTCTTATGCTACCAAGGAGGTGAGCATGCGTAGCTATTGTGTGTCCTATCCGGAGACGTATGTATGGAGTAAGAAAGTTAGCTGGAATTGTTGAAGGATATACTGGTTTGATCCTTGCTGAGTTGGCTATTGTATAATGATGATTATAAGAAATCCAATCGCTGAAGAGTTTCGAGTGCCTCTTTTCATTGATGAGACGATATACATATGTATATCAGATTTTGTAAAGAAGTTGAGTGTTAATGTGGGTGCGTTAGATGCATCTTTTGCTAATTCGTCTGCGTAAATATTTCCTGTTATACCAGTATGGCTAGGAACCCACATTAGCTTAATTTTCTTTTGATATAAAATGAGATATTCTCTAATTGAATTAATGACAGTAGTTTGGTTATAGCAATTTTTTAGAAGTATGTAGAACAGCGTGGAAAATTGCGGTGGCCTCAGCAATAAATATAGAACAGAAAGGGAAAAGCAGCCCATAGGATATCGGCTTACCTTTCTCGCTAACGACAGCAAAAGACGTACTTGAGTTTTTAGAGCCGTCCGTGTAAAGAAATCTCCAACTATTATGTTTCAATTCGCTCGCGACTACTCGAAATTCAGCGATATAAATCGCATTAGGAGTGATGTTCTTAGGTAGGCGGACTAGATTGTCTATAAAAGATTCTTTAGGAATCAACCATGGTGGATGACAAAGTTTACGTAATTTAGGTGGTTTTGATGGCAAGTTATTTGTTTTAGCGAAAATCGGGCAAATGTATATAGCTGATTCAATTTTTGGCAATCGGATCCGTGATGACGATGAAAACAAAAGTTTTCGTAGCATGTTGTTGGAACCAAGAATAATCCTAGGGCAGAGTTTCATAGTACTGTCTTCCATGTTATCCCTTAGTGAGGGAAGACCAGATTCAGCTAATAAATTTTTTATAGGCGATGTTGGAAATACACGAAGCGATCTTCTTATAGCTGAATGATATGGTGCAGCAAGCATTTTGAGATGGTTATTTGAGTGATGTCCGTAAATTTCAATAGCGTAGTTTATTACGGAGAGTATTAAAGCGTTGACGACTTGAATTAAAAGAGCTGGGCCAATGAGCGAGCGCTTACATGATAGGTATTTAACACTATTTGAGTTTTTAATAATTCTATTTCTTATATACTGACAGTGATCTTTAAATACATACTTACTACCTAGAACTAATCCAGGAAACTTAAGTGTAGGAGAACATGTAATATTAACATTATTAAATGAAATGGTTGGAAAATTACAATTTTGTTTTCTACAAATGTGGAATGATTTAGATTTAGAGTACGATATTGAAGCGCCTGACGAAAGGGACCAAGATGATAGCTGGGAAAGGGAGTCTACAAAGGAAGATGATATGGAATTCAGGTCGGAAGATTTGGAAAATAGGAGAAGGTCATCAGCATATAGCTGACATATATTAGGAAAATTTGATAGAATAGAACTAATTTCGTCGAATGCTATGGTGAACAAAATAACTGATAACGGAGATCCCTGAGGAGTTCCGTTATCTAAGGGAAGTGTGGAATAAGATGTATCAGAAATAAGAACTTTGATTTTACGTTCATAAAGGAAAGATTTTACGAAATTAAAAACACGGGGTCCTACCCTCCATTTAATTAATTGTCTTAGAACTACGTGTATGCCAACACGGTCAAAAGCCTTTTCAAAATCAAGCGAGAGAAGGGAAACGTGGTTTTGTTAGATAGAGCATCACAAATGAAGTGGTCAAGGTGTAAAAGATCATCGATTGTGCTTTGGCCTTTTTTAAAAGCAACCTGATTAGAGTGAATAAGCTGATTAAATTGGAGGAACCAGGAAAGCCTTGTAGCAACAATTTTTTCTAAGAGTTTACCTAGGCAAGGAAGAAGAGAAATAGGACGATAGCTGGTAACTTCGCAGGGAGATTTGCCCGGTTTTAAAATTGGAATGATGGCGCTGGTTTTCCAGACTTGAGGGATGTTGGAGGTTTGAAAAATATTGTTGTAATGTTTAAGGAGTCTATTGAGGAGAAGAGGGGATAGGTGTTTGATGATGGGATAGGAAGTTTTATCTAAGCCAGGAGTTTTACCTTTCACAGAAGACAGGAGTTCAACTGAAGACAAATCAGAGTCGAGATATTTGGCTGAATGTGATAACGGAGGAGGTAAGTAACTATGGGAGAGAATAGATTTCTTGTCAGAAGAGTATACAGGTGAGAAATTACAGTCAGAGGAGATGTTAGAAAAATAAGTGGCGAACTCTAAGGCTATATCCTGAGGATATAGTAGAGTGCCTTGATAGGAGAGGAAGTCAGGTTACCAGATAGTCTTTTCATGTTTCTCCAAATCATTTTGGGATCAGAAGAGGAGTTTATGCTGGAGGTGAGAGTCTGAAAAGATTTAATTTTTGCCAACTTAGCTTCTCTACTAAAAATTGCATTCGCTTTTTTATATGCTACAAGATTTGATGGCGAGCGATTATATTTGAAATGGCTGCAGATCTTATAATTTTTTGAATCCTGGAAGTTTCTTGATTAATATTATTAGAAGGAGGTAGTTTATCTGAGTATTTCAAACAAAATTCTTCAAACTTAGGCCAGTCAGCTGAAGAGGTTTTGAAGAATATTCTAGGTTTAGTAAAAGTTTAATTATGGTGGGAAATGTTAGCTTTGATAGGAAAATGATCGCTTCCATGAAGATCATCAATACGATGCCAATCAACTTTGGGGGAGAGTGAAGTAGAACAGAATGTAAGGTCAATATGAGTAAAAGTGGAATGAGTGGAAAAATGGGTAGGGGAACCATCGTTAAGTACAAAACAGTCGGAGCTAAGTAGAGTGTCTTCAATTGCGCGGCCTTTGGTTTAATTGAGGGAGAGCCCCAAAGAGGACACCAGGCATTGAAATCACCAGCAAGTAAGAAAGGAGAGGAGGAAGGGGAGAGAAGGTTCAGGAAATCGGCTGAAGTAAATGTTTGCTGAGGCGGGAAATAGGCACAAATTAGAATCATTTTAAAGGGGGAGGAAATTTCAAGGAAAATGGACGAGATGTTAGAATGAGGTGTGGGGAGAATGTTATGAGGGATGTTTCTTCTAATCAGGATTGCGATACCTTGCTTGCTTGATGTGTTAGACGGGAGGTTATAGAAGTGGCCAATGTACGGTTTTGGAGTATAAGCTGTTAAATTGTTTGCTATATGTGTTTCATTTAGTAATATAACAGAGGGGTTGTGTTCTTTAATTAATATTTCAAGTTCAAAGTAGTTATTTATGTAACCGTTAATGTTCCATTGAAGGACAGTAAACATCATGAAGAGAAAAGGAAAAGAAAAATAATGTAAGGATTTATGTTTCCATGAGCGAGGGGATCTGTGAGGAGGGAAAGGTAGATGGAGAAGGCGCAGAGGCGGGAGGCAAATTAATGTCAGGAGATGAAGATAGGGAGAGAGGAGAGAAGGGAGGGGAAGGAGAGTTATTTAAGGAAGATACTGAGGGGGATGGAGTATAAGAGCAGTCTGTAGAGATTGTATGGATGTTGGTATTAGATAAGGTGTTATGGCTTGAAGTTTTAACTATAATATTGAGGTTGGAGTCATTTGAGGTTAGTTTGTTTTGATTTTTGGTGAAATTTGTATTTAAAGAATCGATGTTGCTGGTAGCAGTTACATTTGCGTAAGAAAATGGTGAAGGAGTAGTTGGAGTTTGAGACTTATATAGACTGATGGCTTCTCTCATGGAGCATTTGTGAATAGTTTTAATATTGAGTAATTCTTTAGATTGGACAAATTTTGGACAGTCATTAGAAGAAGAAGGATGTTCACCACCGCAATTAGCACATTTAACTCTAGTACAATCAGAGGGGGAGGAATGGTTAGAGGGAAGATTGCAAATCACGCAAGATGGGTTGTTGTTGCAGCGTTTGGTCGTGTGACCTAACAACTGGCAATTTCTGCAGCGCATGGGATTAGGATAATTAGAACGGATATCTAGTGTTCGCCAGGCCACTTCAATACGACTAGGCAAAGTGTATTTATCGAATGTCAGTAATAAAGCGCCAGTAGGTGCCCGCGTGCCATTGTTTAATTTGGTGAATTTGTGAACTTCAGTAACGCCTTGATCTTTAAGACCATCAATTATTTCCTCATCAGCAAGTTGGCAAATGAATGGAGCATATATCGTCCCCTTTACTGAGTTAAGAGAGTCATGGAGTGAAAATAAAACAGCACCAACGCCAGGAAGATATGTAGTTGACAAACATTTTCCGGCAATTTTTTGGCTTTTTGCAAGTATTAGTAGACTACCATCTCGAAGAGCTGTGATTTTGTTAACGTCTTTACTAATTGTTTGAATACCTTCGTAGACAGCGAAACAAGATGTGGATGAGATCGGTTTAGTGTCGTCCTGAGACTTTAAAACGAGATACTTAGGATCATCCTTCTTGGTTATAGGTAATTCCGGGAACACATCCAGAGTTGAGGTTATTGGTTTTTTCCTTTTGCTTTTGGGAGATGAGGATAAAGGTGCAAACGTATTATCCCCCAGCTTGTTGGCCCCAGGGGGCATTTTGATGGAATATTACGGTTTGCTCAAAATAATTTGTAAGTTTAAAGCTTTAACAGAAATACAAAAAAAAAAAAGCACGTGGAAAAAATTTTAAAAAGCAAACTTAGGTTAAGTAGCGCAAAACAGAAAGAAGCAAGTATAGAGCACAAACGAATTAAATGCGACCATACGGTTTGACAGCTCGGTAGCGAATCATACAATAATTTATATTTTTAAATTGTATGGAAAATATGCCCAAAAACAGTAAATACTTTTTGTACTATCGCACAAATTGCTGCATACATAGCTACTTGTATATTCAATGAAGGTTTATTTCTCTCTCGCCTAATTCTCATCGGTATGCTGGAAAAATGGATGCTGCACGTATGTATGAAAGTGGCAGATAAGCGCGCTAACGATAACACTCGAGAAGGTAGAATGCTACGTAGGCAACAGCAAATCGATATTTTGGAAGCTGCTATGACGGCTGAAGAACTAGTATATGGCCCTAATGAAAGAACTCGTATAACTCAACATAAATTGACAGCAAAACTTTAAATGCGTTTTTCTCAAAACTATGTTTTTTAAACTGGTGATCTGTAACTTAAAAATCGCTTGGTAGATTTCAAAAAAATGTATACTGCTTTTGAAAAGCTTAAAAAACTCGTGCCTGATCGAAAGATTTTTTTTCAAAAATTTCGACTTTTTTTCAAAAATTTCGATTTTTTTAAACAAATAATTGGCGGTTTTTTTTCTCGAAAATCTGAAAAATATTTTCTGAGGCCGCCATATTGTTAATTTTGGAAAAAAAGGTTTAGATCAGGCACAAGATTATCTATTAATAAAACTAATTTCTCTTGTCCGATTGATTTTAGATGAATCTGTAAGGACTTGTTATGATCACCGCAAGGGACTTCTGGAGAAACGGGCTCCACACAAACAGCGATAACTTTTACAATTATTTTTTTTTTTGAATTTTTTGAAATTTGGGAAAGTCTTTGTATTAATGCTATGTTTTTATTGTTTTGTAAAATAAAGTAATTGATTAGCAAAAACAAAATATTGAAAATCATCATCACTTTTCGGGCCTCTGACTACCCCTAACCCCTTAATCTTAACCATACGGTATTGCCGCTGAATCCTAACTACAGTTTGAGCTTAACGACATTTAAGAAAGGTATCTATCGTAAACTTTCTTTCAGAACGAACTTATTTATGCTTTTTTGACCTAATCTTATATTTTATGCTAATATTTATGACCGCATTACAAATGTGTACACTTTTTACTAGATACTTTTAGGGGAAGCCAGAGTTATAACTGTATAAACAAAAGAGGGATTATTAATTTTGTTCGTTACGATGGAATTTTTACATAAATTTTTCCCTTTACTTTTATCAAAATAATAAAGGATCTTTCAAAATTGATGCCAAGGTTTTATGAGTGACGATATATATATTTTTTCAAGTAGACAGATCTACAATTTTTCACGATAGAACCATGCGTTCAAGTTATTGAAATTTATTATGAAAACGGTCAATCTTTAACATATCGTAAAACTCGTAATGTTTTTTTGTGGAACTAACCGTCCGAATGAGTCGACCATTCAAAGGTTGGTGAACAAATACAAGAAACTGGTGCTGTTAAGGATAGAAAAAGGACTGGCAGACTAAAAACTTGACATTCTGTTGAGAATATTGCTGCTGTAGCGCAAAGTGTTGCTAAACAACCTTCCAGAAACGTCTTTTCAAATTTGCGTGCAGCTTCGAAAATATTAACCGGACCGATATTAAATTTTGTTAATTAAGAAAAAACAACAAAATTATTTTTTTTAATACTAACTGTGTATGGGGTTATTCACATATAATTGAACAAAAATAGTGAAACCTAAAAGAATCTTAACTTTTACAAGTTTTATTTTAAAACTACATCTAGGCGCGTCTTTTGAAATACCCTAAAGACATATAACTTCTGTAACGCACGAATTAACTATTCTCATTTATTTATAGCAGAAGTAGCAAATACTAAAAAATCAAGCCAAAGACATAAAATTTGCAGCTGCAGCTCTTTACATAAAAATGCTTATAACTCTGGGAGCCATTTATTGTGAGCAAACCTTAAATGCCAAAAAACAAAACAAACCTTAGCTGCTTCAACTAACTGTCTTTGATGCCAACATTTGATATATTTCAAATCTATGATTGATCTTACATAGATACTTTCTACTCATACCACTTACCTCGATGTCGCTCTAAACACTCCAAATCCGCTAGCGTACAATGTACAACAGGGGTGGTATTTTTGTCAATAAACTCCAAAGGCGTGTAATATGGTATACAACCGCATAACTGCAATGTACCACGGGACTTGCATCCTGTCATGCACACGTCTCTGCTGTACTTTAGATTGCCACCATGGATAACTTCACCATAGAAAAGGCAATGCCTTTGATTTACACTATATATGCTCAACTCACTCGTGGCTGTCTGTATGAAGGCACTCGCACGCAATTCAACATCACTGCCCCGTGGTATAAACGATTCCTGAACACTACCACCTATGGAAGCATCAGGGAAATCACCCTGGTTAAATATTTGTAATGTGAAACCAGCAAAGCTGCGATCCGTTACGAAGTAATCATCTATGGATGTATTTAAAAGCAAGGAGAGACCCTGTAACATGGTATCACCGCCTCGAGACTTTAGTTCGTCATGGCTTTGAAATAAATTAAAAAAAAAGTTTTTTTTAACTAAAGCTATGTTTTGAGCACAATCATTCATTTTCAATTACTAAGGGTCAGTTTAATTTAAAGATTTGGGGGCCAAATTACTGCAACATTTACCAGGTTACCGGCTATTTGTTTTGATCGGAATGAAATAAGGATTTTTTATTCGACACAAATTTTAGATTGGCTAAATGTACTTGTTATAGGGTGCACCAAATTGGTCCCATGTTTGTGTCTCTCAACACATATTTACCAAACGGCACATATGCAGATATTTTTCCGGGTTGGCTGACCAATTACATTCAGTTCAGTGAGATCATCAATGAATAGCACCGAGTGCCTTTCTTTCAATCTTACTGTGAGTAACCAGAGTAAGATAAGTGGAGATAGTTAGATAGATATGTAGACCTTGACATTTAACGAACTTACTAATTGACCCATTCAACCTAATTCTTATAATGAAGAAAATAATACATTGGTCAGGTTTATGGGTAGGCTATTCCCGTTTAACCAAGTCCTATTATATTCAGAAGAGCAAAGTTAATATTTTACTATAAAACTGACCCTAAGCCATTGACTGAAAAACTAATTAGTCTTTTATATAAAATGGTATATTGTCGTACAATTCGGAGGTGCAACAGTATCCATTCGGCGTAAAATGCATAGCAAAAAGTTTAGTACATTCGTAGATTTTCCCTTCCCAAATACACTTCAATATGAGATCTTCGCATTTGGGCGCTAACTGTAAAAAGAATAGTGAATAATTTGAATTAATGAATGAACGTTACTATATCTATGTCTACTATACCTTGGCTATAGTTTCCCTAACACTATATTTTTGTTTGTTGAAAAATGTCTTTTGAAATTCCGCAACTTCCTTGAAATCTACGGAACCACTGTCAAAGAAGCCGGCGAATAATTTAACTTTTTGTAACCACTGTTGTTGAGATAGTGGTGGATCTGTTTGATTGCGCCTATAAATATGCATATTTAGAAATATACAAAACATATTAAAGAATGTCCGTCTTACATTTCCTCTATATATGCGTTCACTGCACTTCGGCTCATCTTATTTACACTGCATATTTCCAGCGATGGGAAGGGCACTTTCTGTACGCTGTACTGACTCGATTCAAGTGTGGTCACAGTTGGTTCCTTTAAAATTTCAAAAACGCTTCCTAGCGTTACATAATTACCGCAAATAATTCCAGCCATTAGAAAAACACACCAGAACAATCTGCAAAATATAAAAAAATCATATGTAAAGATTTGTGTACGTTTATTTGCTTATTAGATAGAACTGATTTGTATGGCAATAAAAATGATATATACATTCTGCCAAAAAAGTACGGGAAATTGTTCAATAAAACGCAAAATAATCGTTTAATCATCAAAATGTATTTTGTCGCCTTCAAAATAAGCTCCACTCAAAGCAATGCTCATAAGCCAGATTAGTCCAGTAATTAAAGCGCCTTTTGAACGCGTTTGAAGAGATCTTCAGTTCCTTCAGCGAATTCTCCTTAATGGCCGCTATCGACTCAAAGCGGCGTCCGCGGAGCGGCAATTTAAGTTTTGGGAAAAGGAAAAAGTCACAGGGGGCTAAATCCGGTAAATGCGGTGGCTGTTCGTGAAATTTGTCGAGTTTTTGGTCAAAAAAGTGTTCACAATATGAGCCATGAGAGACGGTGCGTTATCATGGTGCAATATCCCTGAGTTTTCTTTCCACAAATTCTCTCTCAAACGTCGCATATCTTTCAAATGATATTATTTATTTACCGTAGAACCATTTGGAACGAATTCCGAGTGCACAACCCTAAGATAATCAAAGAAAACGAGTAGCATGACTTTCACTTTTGACCGACTTTGTAGTGGTTTCTTGGGTTTCGGCTCATGTGGATAGCGCCATTCAGCCGCCTGGTTCCATGTAGACTGGTTTGCATATCAAACTCATATACCCACGATTCATCACCTATTATGATGCGCTGGATAAACGTTGGGTCCGAGCATGTCTTCAGACACCTTCTTTCGATAGATTTTTTGAAGAAATTCAACTCTCTTGGAACGAGTCGAGCAGCCACGCGCCTCATGCCCAATTGATGATGTAAAATGTTGCAAGATGATGTAAAATGATTGCACTCAAACTTATATATATATATATATATATATATAATTGGCGCGTACACCCTTTTTGGGTGTTTGGCCGAGCTCCTTCTCCTATTTGTGGCATGCGTATTGATGTTGTTCCGCAAATGAAGGGACCAACAGTTTCAAACCGACTCCGAACGGCAGATATTTTTTATGAGGAGCTTTTTCATGGCAGAAATACACTCGGAGGTTTGCCATTGCCTGCCGATGATGTTTCACCGAGATTCGAACCTACGTTCTTTCTGTGAATTCCGAATGGTAGTCACGCACCAACCCATTCGGCTACGGCGGCCGCCCCACTCAAACTTACATGATGGTTTTCCAGCAGCATTTCCTTGAGTTTGTCGACGTTTTCATCCGTTGAAGACATTGATGGGCGACCAGTCGGGGCAAATCTTCTCGGCCCACTCCAAAAGCTCTATACCACTCGTAGACCCGTGATTTTGGTAAAGCACACCCGCCATAGGCTTTTTGCAACATTTTCAACGATTCGGCACACGAAATCCCGATCAAAAGACAAAATTTAAGACGAATTCTTTGTTTGATATTTTTATCCATAGTGAAAATCGGATAGCATACCTGCGGTTGACTGATATAATTAAATGCCAAAAACAAGCTCATTGACAGATCGCGGTCAAACTCTGCGACACTATAGAGCACAGTTGTACCAACATTCCAGCAAAAAAATTAGACATACATATGTGTGACGCGCGCTTTTTAAATGAACAATTCCCGAGATTTTTTTGACAGAATGTATATACATACATACATATAAATATGTACATGCGTAATGGTTTAAAGAATTGTTGTAAATATTATTAAGTTGGAGAATGGCGTCAGAATATGGGATATAGTTGTCTTTCGTGAAATAAGAAAAAGATCTGAAACAGGGCTTGGGTCCTGCATACGAGCTTCCAGCTTTCACAAGTTGAAAGCTAGGCTAGAACTGCTACTAACGGTAGGTAGACTAACGGAACTAACTGAGACCCACAAACACAAATATACGGTATCTCACAGGTGCGATTGACGATTTCTGAGGAAGGGTCCATTCAACACTTCGAAGAATGCGCTGCAGATTTTTAGAGAACTACTTCTTTGTTAACCTGGAAATTTTAGTTATAATCTCACTTGAAAAATTAAATTTCGAGAAAAAGCGTTCAAAGTTTTCAATAAGTCAAGCATCGGACTAAAAGATATGCTCAAATTTTAAATGGAAGTACTCAGACACTTTTCCTACCTTAGTCGTTCCAGTATGTAATTTTTAAGCGGATAGGAAATTTTTCCTTGAAACCACAATAGACACTATGGCCCACTGTTTTTAAGAACAGCATGTCTAATCTTACACTTTTCTTATGAAATTCTTAGAAAATCTTGTATGAAAGAAACTCCAAAGAGAATAGGCATATATGCGCTGTGTTGTTGTTATAGCAACTTATTTCATTTTCATTTAATTTATTTATTTAGCTTAGAAAGATCTGTTAAGAGCAGACCGGGCAGACCGGCCGCCGCCGGGACGTTAGATCAGTGGGTTTAAGGGGGCATGTGAATAGATGCTTAGTGTCGAGCGGAGTACATTCGTATAACGAACATGTCTTTAGTGTGCTAGGGTTGATTTTGAATAAGTAATAGTGTAGAAATACGCAGAATAAAAAGATCAACCTATCTCAATGAAGTAAATTTGAGAGTGACTTTATTGAACAGTTTGCTTATTCATAAGTAACGGAAAATATATACATACATACATATGTATCAATACTTTTTACATATTAAAGAAAAACATTGTTGGAAAGTATGAAAATAACTGTCCAAATGCAGATAGAAAGAGAATAGAAGAATGAGCTGATACAATAAACAGTAAGCGACTGTTACATTAGGCCGCTTAACAAATAGTTTAACCTGCTACGGTATCCGGGGGGAATTATGTCAGAGAAACGCGGATTTCACAAGACAACTCTTTGCCTGCAATGGGTGGTACTTGGACTCCGATAACAGTATTCGGCGACTCCCGAAGGTGCTAAGCGACTTCCGATGAAAGTTGTGATTGTATTTGTACTAAAAAGTCCAGTGGTTGTCGTGCACACTCGTATATTGAATCTTTCCGTTCAATCAGTCGCCTGCATATGCAATTTACGCTTTATGAAAATCGGGAGTAGAAGAGGTTTAAATGTCTTCACTACAGGGGAAAGGAGAGATATCGAGCGAGAGGACTCCCTTGATTGGCGGCTTTCCCAGGCTTCAGTAGTGGTTATTCCTCCTGTTCTCATCTTTTCAGGGATTCTAAGAGTGACCGTATACAAATTGAAGACCTAGTCCCGGTGGACCTATGTTCCTCACCATCAAAATATATAGACCATCGCAACCAATGGATTCGGATGTTTTTGCCTTCCTGATGCCCATCTTAACATCTCCGCTGGTGAAATTAAGTTTTTGGGAAGTAATACAGCCTTCTAGTTGCACGTTGCATATTTTGTCACCGGAGAATACAGTAGGAACTGCCGGCTGAAAAGACTTGAGCATCTCTTCGGGACCGACGAAAGACAATCACCGGATGTGATTACCACTCTGACATTGTGCTTTGCCTGAATCAACAAACCTTACGGTGGATTAGAGCTTACTTCCACCAGAGATGAAGTTATATGTCTTCAGGTGCTCGACCTATTGAGACTGCTTATATTGGCTTACCAGTTGGCGAATCACCAAATTGAGAACCTTTATTCTGGATTCTCCGGTAGTTGGTCAAGCTCGTTAGGAAATTTTGACGGATTTGCGTCAAACGTCCAGTAGGTACGAAGCGAGCCGCAGTAGCAGTGATCATCTTGCGAATGTACGCTAGCCAATACGTACATCTATAAAATAGGAATAGTCGTGAAGGTGTTCTCAGTGCAAAGTTAATTCAGGTGCGATGCTGCGCGGAATGGTTTATCGATCGAGACAATAATTGGCAAATGGTCTGATTGCAGATGGTCAGATCAAGCGAGCTGCTGCAGTACGCACTAGCTTGGTGGGGGCCTTGCCGTTTGCCATGGTCTGTCAAGAGTTATTTCCTATTTTATTTATTTCGATTGACAAGCTTGAATGCTTAAGAACGTGGTGAGCGTTAAAGACCCCAATTACTAATTAATTTTTACCTCTGATAAGCGCATCAATATCAGGAAGGTGGTCCCAAAGGCTATATAAATGTTGAAAATTTAGAGCTCGACATCGCTCTGCTAATGATGTATTTATTGATAGGGCGACAAAGGCGACATTGCTCAATGTACTATAAACCTTAAGCAATCACCATTGAAGAACTGCTGTGGAGTTTCGTTTCTGTTCATAAAATCGGTTATCTCCACAATCTTGCTCAAGAGTCCATTGCATTTCAGTTGTCGAAGCTTAATGCCGGTGGAGTGTGGCATTTCGTGGTGTGGAGACAAGTGAAATTGTCTGCTCAACGTGCGACGTAGTCATTTGTCACTTGTGGAGATACGCAAGTGAAAAATATAAGCTCAGGGCACCTGATGGTGTATCTTAAGATAAGAATAGGCAATTAAGCTGGCACCACCCGTTGCACTAAATATATCTAACCGAATTAGAGTTCACGTGGAGCCGTATTTGGCGTGCGCAGCAGAAATATATTGCGGATCAAGGGATAGGTTCCATGACAGTTCTAAACAGTGACGATAGACGAGGGGTGAAATACGCCTCACTGCACAGGGATAATTTACCGCGGAGGCAGCCCTTAGACGGGTATTTTTTTGTAAGAATTAAAAACTTAAAAGAGTGTGGCTTACCGTTGATATTTATGTCGTCTTATGTAGTATAACAAATGAAATCCATTAAGGCTAGCGTTTTGCAAATATTCCATGGCCGTCTCTTTGACAGCTACCCGAAATGTTTCATACAATTTTAACATATTTATACAAAGATGTAACTTCGAGCAAATGCTTATACGTATTTCACTTCAAATTTTTTATAAATTTCTGTATTAAGCCAAAAACTGTTGGAATTAAACTGAAATTTATTTTCGGCTAGGGTCATGCGTAAGAATCAATTATGTATGTATGTATGTATGTGCGTGCTTATTGTTGCGGTCAAGTAGGCGTTTATCAGCCACTTGTCGCTAAACTTGTAAGCAACACTTAACCTATGATTAGAAAGATATACATACATATATGTATATGTATATACATATACAGGGTGGCTGATGAATTTTGCTACATTAAGAAACTCAAATAACTTTTTTTTAGTGTATGGAATTCATTTATTTTTTTTCAAGTTCATTAAGTTCATTAAGTTCAAGGTCATTAAATTTTATTAAATGTAGCTTAACTAGTTTTAAAAATAATTGAATTTAAATGCCCCCCATGCTCGTTGACACAAGTGCGACATCTTAGTAAAAAGTTGTTCATTGCTGCTTTGAGAGTTGCGACAGGAATAGCCGCAATTGTTGCCCGAATGGATTGTTTTAGTTCATCCAAATTTGTTGGCTTTGTTTTATAAACTTCTTGTTTACATAAACCCCACAAGAAAAAGTCAGGTGCAGTAAGGTCAGGCGACCTGGGGGGCCAACGAAATTCGGAGTTTCTTGATATCAGTTTATTGGGAAATTTTCGTCGCAACTCTGTCATAACAGTCTGGGCTATGTGAGACGTTGCCCCATCTTGTTGAAACCACACAGAGTTGAAAGGAATTCTCTTTCGGCGTAGTTCTGGATAGAAAAATTCTTTCAGCATTTTCAAATAACGGTCTCAAGTAACCGTAACGGTGTGACCATTTTCTTCAAAAAAATAAGGCCCGACAATACAGCGTGAAGAAACCGCACACCACACTGTCACGCGAAGAGGATGCAATTCCGTCTCGTGGAGTATCTGTGGGTTAGAAGTACTCCATATTCGATAATTTTGTTTGTTCACATTGCCGTTTAAATCGAAATGGGCCTCATCAGACATGAAAAGGCGGTTTAACATGTTTTGGTCTTCTTCCACCATTTGCAGGATCTTCTGGCAAAATTCCAAGCGAATCGGCAAGTCTGCTGCATTCAGTTTGTTAACCATTTGAATTTTGTAGGGAAATAAGTCTAAATCTTTGTGCATTATTGTTTGCAAAGACTGTCGGCTGACACCAAGTTGAGCAGATAAGCTTCTTGTTGAAACCCTTGGATTGCTTTGTATAGCTGCAGCTACAGCAGCGATCGTTTCCTCCGTCCGAACTGGTGGGTTTCGATGATAAGGCCTTCTTGCGACTGTTCCTTGCTCAGCAAAATTATTCACCAGTCTCATTATGGTCCATCTGCTCGGGGGATCGCCGCTAAACATCCGCCTGTACTCTCTCTGTACCAAAACTACGGACTCCAGTGCGTGATAGCGGCGGACTATCCAAATTCTTGTTTGCGTGTCCCAGTTATCCATTTTAATAAATTTTAAAGATCAATCTGCAAATTAAAACAAAAATGGAACAGATAACTTAAAAAGAAAAAAAATTATTCCATTTTTTTTTGGTAGCGGCTTTCATCAGCCACCCTGTATATACATATATAATGTAATATATTTATATAGCGGGTAACTTTAATATCCGTTTTTTTTTTATTGTATGGTCCTAAATTTGAATTATTCTTAAATAAAATTTAAAAATGTATTTTTTTTTCATTAGATTGGGGTTTGACATATTTATATCAATTCAATATATTGCAATAGTTTAAAAGTTTTTGAATACGGTAACAAAATAAGTATAAAAAAGTGCTAAAAATTAACAAAATGTATATTTAATACTAAATCGATTGTTTTTCATATTTAAGTTCCCTGAGAGAAGAAACTGGTATCTGTCGCACACACCGATCCCACTCATCCCACAATTTTTCTATGAGGTTTAGATCGCGTGATTGGGGAGGGGTAGCAATAACTTTTGGCCAATTATAGGGCAAACATTCTCGTACAATTTTAAGCTTAGGGTCATTATTTTGATACAGCTTAAAACTAAATACAAGTATGCATAATGTCCATTTTCTCTGCTGGCTGTTTCAAATTCTGCCTTAATATATTCAAATATATTTCCTTATTCATAATCATGTCTAGAAACACTAAATTTCCAGCTTCTTCACATGCCACCGCCGTTGTTGTTGTTGTAGCAGCATAAACATTCCCCGTGCATATGTATACGAGGAATACTGCTGAAGTGACAGTCCTTGGCCGGATATAAATCCGGGTCGTTCCAGTTACGTGAAATCGACTGCCGTGTTTTCCGTCGGTTTCAGCTCCTAATTAGGCTTCTGTCAAACCATGACTTTCTCCGTCACTACTAAGTTAAATTTGCTCCTCAGCCAGGAAAATGACATCATTCCACCAAGTTTCATGTGCTCCCTAGCAAAATTCAACCGCAGCTTTTTCATGCGTTCCTTTATACATAAATGACTTTTCTACCCACTCGGCCATTGATTTTAACCAGCATTGACAAGATATCTATCAGCGGCAAGTCTAGGCGCACTTAACTTCGGTTGACGCTTAACTTCAAGCACAATATACTGCTTTTTCGACGTTTGCTATTAACCTATTCGAGCTACAAACTAAATGTTTGATAACAAATATAACTTGCATTCTACTAAATAAAATAACATCCGCATAAATGTTGGTTCTATGCTACCGATACTTCCAGTATATTTTAAATAATTTTATGAATTTATTAGGACTTTCCATATTGTAAACTGATACATTCTTATTTCTTATATATTAGTTACTCATATTTTCTGATTCCTGATTATCTTTGTCGGCAGTACAGTTTTTCTCATTTTCCAGCATAGACCATATAGTTTTTGCTGTTGGTCTATCTTCTGCCAACTCGTTCGTGCAACAATAGAATAGCTCAATAATTTGATTGTAATCAGTTGTTAACTCAAATGCCTGCGGAAATGGTGGGCGCGTACCGCAGGCTGATTCCATACACTCGAGTTCACATTCTTCTGTTTCCGACGTAACTAAACTATGTTCGTTTGAACTACTTATATTAGAACATTCGGCTGAATTGTTAGTTTCATCTTTTTCATTATCTACTATATCTATCGTATGAGGTGGTACTAGTGCAACTGTCTCATAGATGACAAGCCCAAAACTAAAAATATCTGCTTTACTATCAATAATTTCTAACTCATCTATCACTTCGGGTGCTGACCAAATATTTGTACCTGAAATTAATATCAGAATATATTTTTTTTATATGAATGTTTTACCTCCATTCTACTTACCAACATAACGTAAATGAGGATTTTTCTTGAAATTAATTACACCATTTTCATCAATTTGCAAACTTACTCCAAAATCGCATAATTTACACATTTCAAAATCGCCCTTCACCAGCACATTAAATGATTTTAAATCGCCATGCAATAACTTGGCTTCGGTGTGTAAATAATCGAGGGCGTGAGCTATATCAACAATCATTTTGATGGTGTGCTTTGCTGGTAGAGGCCCTAGATTATCCTCGTTGCGATCTTCTAATATAGAACCTAATGAGGTTTTGCAACATTCCAAGGCTAAAGTTTCTAACCCATCAGCACCTTTAATTGCTCCACGGAATCCAACAATATTTGGATGCGAGAGTTTTCTGCAAAAATTGTTAATAAAATTGAAGTTTTAAGGTGGAAATTGAAGAAATTACCTCAAGATTTCTGCTTCTTCGTGAATGCGTGAATTGAAAATTTCCGCCGCAGTCTCATTACTACATATCCTTTTGGAAATACGCTTGACAGCCCAAGGAGAACGTATTTGGCCACACTTAGGCGAACGCTCTAATCTATAAACATTGACACCAGTGCCGTAGCCGAGATTCTTCATAAACGGCGACGGTGGTATCCGCAGTGGTGTACTTATCTTCTGAATATGTTGCATGTGCATATTACGTGTCAATCGGCGTGGTGTCTCCATTTCTCACTCTTCCTTTAAAAATGATTCGTGGAAATAATTAATAACTTGTTTAAAAAAATTTTTGGAAACAATTTGGGGGAAAAATTCAAATTAAAATTCTGCTTCGCGTTAACCTGCATAAAATTTAATTTTGAAAGCTGTCAAATCATTGCCGATGATGGTGTTACTTGAACACTGCTGCCATATTTTTTTACTGCAATTATTTTCAATACGGTTGAAATAAATGGCATTCTCACAAATCTATTACAACTCAGTTAAACCAATCTGATTTTGACGTTTATCTGCAACAGCCTACAAGAAGAGAGCTCGCCAGAAGTTGTATTTACGTAATTTGTTTATAAAAATTTTAATTTGTGTAAAATTACTAATTTTATTCACACACAGCAAAGCGGATATAGCAAGGACAATATGGGTAATGCTTATGCACGTGCTATTAAGCCAGATGTGACGCCGGGCCCTGACTGTGTGCCCTCATTTGATCCAATGTTGGGTTTTGAGTCGCGCAAGGAACGTGTCATGATCGCCACGGCCGAAGAGATGGAATCCGCAAAACTGCCACTGGAAGATCGAGACTACTGTGCACACAAGCTGTTAAAGTATCGAGCTTGCCGCGCCGATACCTTCCCCTTTGTATATAAATGCCATCATGAGAAACACGATTATCTCACATGCGAATATGAGGACTATGTACTCCGCATGAAGGAGTTCGAACGCGAGCGAAGATTACTCGAACGTCAGAAGAAGGTCGAGAAGCAGGAGAGCGCTTAGGCTTTTTAGGATATTTAATGGTTCAAAAAACTATAATACAATTTAATTGTAGTAAAACATTGCGGGTATATTGTGACTAAATCTATGTTGTATATGTACTGATTTTATTTAATTGCAGCTCTAGTGCCACAAATTAAACTGCAATGGACGCTAAAAGGTCTTGAGTAGTGTCGCATACAATTTTCAAGTAAATAGTCAATGAAAATATATTCAATAAAAAAAGAGGATTTAAATAAACGACTACCGGCTAAGGTATATTATATTTTATTATAAGCTATTTTTTCCAATATTTGTAGTAACAAGATTTACTACTTTCATATTAAAAGGAAACTAACTAAATCAAAGACTTCATAGAGGCTTTCATCTTTTTCCCCATTTTGACTTTTTTCGCTTTCGGCTGCTCTTTGGGTGCAATATCTTCTACTCCATCCTCCAACCGTTTAATTCCACTATAGCAAACAATCAAAATGTATATTAGCATTTTATATATGAGGATATCATTAAAAACTATACCTTTTAACAGATATAAGCTTGGTTTTACCATCACTTTTCGTCAACGCCTTTGACCAGTCTTCATCGGTACCCTTAATGGCAAATTCTTTCAGGCTTTCCCTTTTTAGCTTTTTCAGCTCTTCCTTTTGTTTCTTAGATAATTGCTGGGCAGTTTCTTCCAATTCATCATTGAGTGACAACGAAACTGGAACAAACTCTTCACCACGATTCAACTGCGTTTCACTCTTCATATGGCTCTCAATGTGACCTTCGATGACACCAAGCATATACTTGGCAGTTTTCTTTATCATATCATAAAATTTAGCCAAAATCTGGTTGCCCGGCATATTCAGCTCTGCTGCAATTGCATCAACTGTTTTTCCTTGCACGCCGATACCGAGAAGGACGGCCTGAAATTATGCATATATTAATTAAAACTGAGTGTGACATGGTATGCCATCCACGAAAGAAATTTCGTTCACGCAAACTGGTATTTTCTTTCCGCTATTTTATACCCACCTTTTGCAAAGTATCTATTTGAAGTTCATGCATTTTTCCTTGAAAATAAATATAGCTTATGTCGGTCACTAAATCTAGTATCAAGCGATATTCAATTTGATTACGCGAATATGCTTCCAACCGTTCAATGTCATGGGGCAAGAAGTAAACATCGAGCGTATGCTTGTCGAGCGCTGCAATTTGAAACATGAAGCATGAAAGAGGAAACAATTTCATAGTTTGATTTGTGCGCATTACCCTTTTGCTCAAATGTCGCCCATTTGTTATCGATTATAGATAATGCTAAAGTGGCTGAGAATTCTCTAAATGTTTTACTTAACAGTTTGATAATACGACGTCTAAAGTCGTTGAAATATAAACTCAACCATTCTGCACATTTTTTCTCTGGAGACGCGCCCGATCTATCTAGTGTATGCAACATAATGCAGGAATGTTCCCCAGTAATGTCATTGGACTTTTGACTGCAAAGAAAAAAATAGTTATCGAAGGTATTATATAATATTAAATGAAATTTCTAACTCCTACCTAATATATACGGGCACGAACCCCAAACTTTTCCAGAATTTAAGAAGCTCTTGCGTTAGTCCATATGACGTACCCAAGTAGTTGATATGTTCCGGGACGCGCTCATTCAGACGTTTCAGTAGAGTGGGAATGCTGCGACGTGGACGTATTTGCTCTTTTAGAATACCTAATTGGTCTTCGTCAACTTCTTCGATACCTGTGGAATTATGTGAATTATATATATTATCTGTTGTAAGACGTTATACTTTTTTGCTTACCATTCGCATTTTCTGCACCTTGTGGATTTTCACTTATGTCTGTAAATTTACCCTGATAATAATCTCGCAGCAGTTTAATTGCTCGTTTACCATATCCCATCTAGAATTTACATGCCCCAAATATTAAGATAATTTGGTTCTAAATTTTTTAACTATTTACCCTTTGATAGTTCGGATGCGTAGCAATTCTCACCACCCGCACACCGGACAACTTCGGAAATTCACGATCACCAAATTGCTCTGCAACATTCCACGGTATTAAATCACCACTCGCTTTCTTGCCGCGACCCAAGGAGTCACTTATTGTTTGTGAAGAAATTTCACCCTCAAGTGCCACTTGGACGACAACAAGTATTTCTGGCAGTTGATCCTTGCGTTGAATAGGTCCCAAAAGGCAGAAAAGATGATGCGCCGGTGCATCGCTCATCATTTGTAGGTCATTCGGACTGTTTTTGTAATGCGAAGCTACGTAAATGGAGACCAATCGATGAAGGAAGGATTCGGCTGCTTTGTGATATGAGAACAAGGCATCGCGATCTATGTAATAGAGATCGCAAGCCTCTGGAGTTGGACAACCCGAACTGATGTTAGGTACAGTAGTGGTATCCAAACATAGTAAATTAATTAACCAGGCTTCGATATCGTCGCCTTCGCTATAACGAATCGACTCTTCGAGTTTTATCTAGGAGACATCGGTTTTGTATTTCAACGCCATTTATTTTTTACGACATACTTACGGGTGGTGGTGCATTATTATCCTTTTGCAATTGTGTCATCAATTTCAAACTAAGCGAGCGTCCCGTTCCTTCGTAGCCATTAATAGTAGATGCCATGAATATCAAATACGGTCCCATCATTTTCTTTACCAAAGGCAAAGGTATGGCTGCAGCCTCATCAATTACCAACAGATCGGCTGCATTTAATAGCTGTGTATCGGTGGGTGCAATATATTGTATGGTCTGGCGATTTGAACGGTTGATATTGATGCGAATGATGGCCTTTTTGTAATCTGGATTGGTGGAACGTATAATAGTATAATCAGAATGTTCCTGATAGTCCAGAGCATCAAATCCTTTAAGCACAAATTCAAAGAGCGTAATCAAATTCTCCGGATGAGGAGAAGTCACATAGACGTTAACATAACCGAAAGCTATTGCTGCGGCTATTGACAGTCCCATGGCAGCAGACTTACCACGACCACGTGCTGCGGTGAGCGTTGTGGGTGGTCTGAAAAGTTAAGCATTACATTTAGATATTTAAGATTTGGAATTTGCTTACTTTAACTGCTTCTCCGCCAAAGCTTCAATGAACTGGGCAACAGCCCTTGCTTGATCGTATGTGCGGCATTGAGCTACAAGTGGTCCGGCGGGAGGTGTATCACGTAAACTTTCTCTCAAATCTTGCAGCATTTCAGTGTTCTCAGATTTGTCAATTTCAGCGGGCTGTAATTGTATATATTAATGCAAGTAGAATATATTAAAAATTCAATTAAAATTACATTAACAGCATCAACATTGATTGTTTTCGAACTTAACGGCAGCACGGTCAAGTCATCGTTGACCACTAGACAGCGCTTGCACTCAGCCAACGAGAGTATCAAACGTTCGTTGAAACGACAAGTAACTGTTTGGTGAGCTTCGGTACGAAAACGTTTATGCACATCCATGCTCATTGTATACAGTTGTTTAAGTGATTGCATGGTTTTTAGCAATAATATTATCAAACCTCCACCTTCAACTGTTTCCACAGTACGCGCCAACAGGTTGGGCGTGAGCGCCTCAAAATCCTGCAGCACGCATACGCCATAAGTGCGACCCAAAACAGCGTGCGTTTCCGAGTAGTAACGGCCGTGTATAGTTGTGGATACTCGAAATGTGTCGAACATGTCCGCATCATTAACATCAATTTTACCAGCCGCAATCTTCTTAGCACGCTTACGGCCATGACTTAAATAAGCCAATAGAAAGCAATGATATTAAAATTTAATACATATATTTCATTACATACTTAGATATGGCCTCATCTTTATTTTTGTAGCACCATAATACTGTCGGGCGGGCCTTCACCGTAGATTTCGTTAAAATATCGTAGAGTATCGGCACTTGATCGCGCGCTTTGTCCCCTATTATTATGAACATTGTTCGATGCCCCAACTTGACGCCATTTTCAATCATGACGCGTATGCGGTTGTCAATCTTCTTTTTTACCATTTTTTAATGTAAAACCGTTTTTAAGCTCTATATTATTTATATTTAAAATGTGCAGTTTGAAAGGATAACACAAACTAAAGAATTACACGTGCGTCGTATGCAAGAATTCGTCTGCGTTTTTGACAGTCTACAGTTTTTGTTTTGATTCCCATGTTTACCATTTATGTTTTTGTTTTAGTTGAAAGGGTATTACCGGATGGATGCATTAATGATACATTTGTTTTATTTCGCACATGACACTCCAATTAGTAAGTTCTGTTAGGATATTTGTAAATAAATGGTTTTTAAGTTTTTATTTTCATTTTCTGGGACGCGCAAGTGCAACTTTCCAGTGTTAATACTTTTGGTTTTTAATTTCCACGCAAGTGCATGGTCTCCGCATATGTGCTTTACAACTACAAATACAGAATTTTGAGCTTCAACGCATATTTTCACCACGGCGCACAGTGCTCCAATTCTATACAATGGGAAAAAAATAGATTTTGGAATTTTTTGAAACCAAGGCGAGCCTATACAAGGTGGTAGCGTTCGAAAAAAAAAAACGTTTTTTAAATGAGATTGTCAACGGAGAGAAAGTAGAATGGAATAAAGGGCCAATAGATAAAATTAGTTTGTAGCGCATTTACAACAAAATACGTTTGTGGTAAATTTTAACTACCATATAATTGAAAACAATGTGCGAAATACACACTCACATCAATACAATATTGGTGTGGCTTGGAAGAACGTACTCGCGTGATGCATATCAAGCAACGCAAAGATATAATAAAAAGGGTTAAATTGTTAGGAGATTATCGCTCTGTCTGCACAATCAAACGCAGTACCCCCAATCAATAACACAATGAAATAGGAGGTAGTGCTAGGGATGCTCGATGATCATCGATGTTGAAAGCAAAAACATCGATGTTGCTATACGAAAAATATCGTAACATCGATGTTAACGGAATCGATCATCGAATATCGATGTTAACTTACATCCACAGTATCAAGCGAGTAGAGCGAGTGCGCACTGCGCACGGGTTGTTCCCTTCCTTCGTTGACGTTCTTCGTCGTCTCGCTCGCGCTCACGCTCTCTGAGAGAGAACAGAAAACAGAGAGAGAGCCTCTTTTCTGTTCGTTTCGTTTTGGTTTGTTGATAAATATTTATGTTGTGCGTGCGTTGGCTGTCATAATTTTCTCATTTGATCTCATCCAGTGTCTGATCTCAAACCAGATCCTATCCAAGTTTGGAATAATGCCATCGGTTCCACTTATCCGAAATTTAAAAAAAAGCAGTGAAATATTTGAGTACTATCGCTACATCAACGCCATCCGAAAGACTGTTTTCAAAAGCTGGCTCTCCTCTTTACCAGCAAAGAAATAGATTGAAAGGTTCTTCTCTATCAAAATTACTTTTCCTTCAGTCAGTGGATAAAAAATATAGGAATTTATAATAATTTGATCTTCTGTTTCTTAATAAATTTCGAACGATTTTACTGTATTTATGTTATTTTTAGTTGTGTATCTTTTTGATCTTACATATACATTATACATTTTCAGTTTGTTTAAACTATATTTTATTTTTTTCTGTTTACTTAAAATTTTTTTTTTTTTTTAATTTTATTTATGTGATTATTAATGCAAAAATCATCGATGTTAGCCACCATCGATGTTTAGTTTTCGACAAATATCGAACATCGATGTTGGGCTTTCGATTATGACATCGATGTTTTTCTAAATCGATCATCCCTAGGTAGTGCACTATCGCCATACCAGGTGAGAATTCAAGCGAAATCATTCCCATGGCAGCCGGTCCTACGTTACCGGAATGACTCGGGGTTTTCCCGACCAAGGGCTGCCGCCCCAGTAAACTAGCCCTGTCTAGTGTACCGTATCCCAGCATATTTTTCTTTATATTGGGTTGGGGAATAAGTTCGTAGCGTTTTTAATGAACACTTTTATTTAAACAAAAAACAATAATTCTAAAAATACGTTAATCAATTATGTATTCGCCGTTGATGTTTCCATTTCCGACCCCTTCCCACCTCTCGACCGATTTGTTGATACCGTTCCGCCAAAAATCGACTGGCCTGGTGTCAAAGAAATTGTTGAGCCAGTTTTTATCGAAAATCAAGTTTCTTATGGTTTGACAGGGAGCAGAAAAGGGGTAATTGGTTGGTGCAAGATCCGGAGAATACGGCAAATGCGAACCTCCCATTCGACCTCTTGGGGTGCGGTTTTGACGATTTGTGCAACATGGGGCCTAACGTTGTTGTGAAGGAGTATGGTTTGACCATGTCGATCAGGTCTTTTCAGTCAAAAAGCTTCATTCGCGCGGTGTAGCTGAGCAATGTAGAGCTCATTGTTGTTGATCGTGGCATTCTTTTCAAGAATTTTCCAGTGCACCATGCCCTCTCGGTCCCACCAAACACATATTGTCCACTATCTTCTTTGGATGAAGATCCAGCTTGACTCTCGGCTATGCCGTATCTACACCCACTTCTTTCTTTACTTCATATTGTTGTATAGGCACTCCTTCCAAAGAGATTACGAGACCATCTTCTTCGAATTCAGAAGGCCTTCCGCTGCGGGATGTGCCGTCGACGTCAAAGTTGCCATTTTTGAACTTTGCAAACCCTTTCCTTGTTGCCTATGACATCTTCTCCATACATGTCGCAAATGTCCCGGGCTGCTTCCGAATGCTTTTTGACCTTGATGAAATGCAAAGAAGAGCAGGTGTCGAAAATGTTGATTTTTACCTCCTGAGTATTCCATTTCTAAGCCTCAAAAGTAATAAAAATTTAAATAACTCAAAAAAAATATTAACATAGTTTTGTAGAGCAGAAATAGTTCTGTCGAATGACCAACCCAATAATTACCAATATACATACTCAATTTTTTTTATTTCAGGACTATTTGCCACTTTACGTTCGTTTTAATACCTTGAGGCAAGAAGGGGAAACCATATTTCCCCCTTTCTCCATCCTTCGTAAATGCATCCCTTTATAAGGGAGTGTCAAAACGTCGTCGTCATTGATTCTCTTCTTCTTAATTGACGCGATAACCGGTATCAACAAAGCGCGCCAAGTGCCAAGTCCTGCTCCACCTGATCTTTCCAACGCAGAGGAGGCCATCTTCTTCCTCTGCTACCTGTCAGTACTTACCCAACCTTTTATAATTGAATATAATGTACATATGTATGTATGTATATCTTACGATTTATTTATATTCTCTGGAATATTTGAATTGATGTAACCTTTGGTATTATTTCCTCAATCTGCTGCCATAAAATAAATTTTCTTTCCCAAGCAACAGTTTCTATCACATAGTGAGTTGTTACAACAACATCACATAGTTTCAAATATTAAATCGAATGCCTTGCAATGCGTACAACTCTAATAAACCTATATATGTATGTATGTATTTGTTTCACGCCCATTGTGGCAAAACTCCAGTCACGCCTATCACAAAACCACATTTTCTCCGCTTACAATACTTTATCCAATTACATTCGTTCGGTAAACTATTTTATTTCACCGCAATGAACAATAACTATTTTCTTCATGGGTCCTCCACTCGCACACCCCAATGCTTCCATGGCTTTTACCACTTCCATGCCTTGAATAACCTGACCAAAGACTACATGTTGTCCATCCAGCCAAGCTGTCTTCACGGTGCAAATAAAGAACTGCGAGCCGTTGGTGTTCGGCCCAGCATTAGCCATAGACAAAATGCCGGGACCAGTGTGCTTTAGTTTAAAGTTCTCATCCTTGAATGTGTCACCATAAATGGATTTGCCACCAGTGCCATTGTGGTTTGTGAAGTCACCCCCTTGGCACATGAAATTCGGTATTACACGATGAAATGTGGATCCCTTATAACCAAATCCTTTCTTGCCGGTGCATAAAGCGCGAAAATTCTCTGCTGTTTTGGGCACAACGTCCTTGCGGAGCTGAAAATATTTATGCAGAATTGGCAAACACTATTTAGTTGGTAAAACGTTTTTTAACAGTTAACGCAAATATTTTATATGCAGTTCGGCGGCTCGGATGGGATCGAAAATGCACACACTAGTGTTTTCTACAATGCTTGGATGTGTGATTGCGTGAAAATGTTATACTCCGAAACTATCATATTTTAAAGCAATGCATAGTGTACTGATGAGTGTAAATTTGAATAATGTTTCATTTATGTGTAGTATTGCTGGTCAAAGTGCAAAGGCAATTATTATTCCAATCTTTATTTGAAATAATTCATAAATGTATAATGGAAAGACAATTTTATTAATTAATGCAGTCGATCGATATCATTCCACCACAACAACCAAACCAAACTCACGAAATGTATGTATTTGAAACTAGAGACGAAATTCTGATGTAAAATTTCAATCCAGAACACCAGAGTCAGCAATTTCAATCTTGCGCTTTGTTTTACCAGAATCCGAACCGAAGCCTTCAATTTTCTTCACTATATCCAAGCCTTCGACAACCTTGCCGAAAACGACATGTTTTTTATCCAACCATTCAGTCTTTTCAGTGCAAATGAAAAATTGAGAGCCGTTGGTATTCGGACCAGCATTCGCCATGGATAGGATTCCTGGTCCTTCGTGTTTCAAAGTGAAATTTTCGTCTTTAAAATTGGTTCCATAAATTGATTTCCCACCAGTGCCATTATTATCGGTGAAATCGCCGCCCTGACACATGAAATGAGGAATGACTCGGTGAAAAGTGGAACCTTTGTAGCCGTATCCTTTCTCGCCGGTGCATAAAGCACGAAAGTTCTCACAAGTTTTTGGTACAACATCCGTGCGAAGCTGCAATTTCGGATAGGTTTCATTACGTCTGGGCAAATCTTAATTCAAGTTCTAAATAAGTAAATACATATACTGATATGTTTCAACATTCACATGAAATATTTTCTCATGTAAGAAAAAAAATGCTTTCCATTTTTTTTTTTAATATAATTGATTACTCTTCCGATATCTGACCAAATCTGTGGACTTTTGGCAAAACAACTTTAATTGACGTACTGGATTTAATGCAGTATTTAGAGAACATAAATAATTCGGGGCTGCTGCGCCGCAACAGATCTTATTGAAAAATAGTAAATTTGTCTGTGGAATGTCGTAATGTTTTGACGTACATATTTATATACGGCAACCGCCGTAACCGAAAGGGTGGGTACGTGACTATCATTCGGAAGTGCGTAGGTTCGAATCTCTGTGCATGAAGAAGCACCAAAATAATAGAAAAAGTTTTTGCCCGCCTCTTGGCAGACAGTGGCAAAACTCCGAGTGTATTTCTGCCATGAAAAAGCTCCTCATAAAAAAGATCTGCTGTTCGGCGTCGTCCCTCCAAGTGCGGAGCGATGTACGCTATAAATAGGAGTAGGAGCTTGGCCATAGACCCAAAAAGAATGTAAGCGCCAATTATATATAAATATATTATATTAGTTTAGGTAAAAATAAATCCATTTTTTTCTCGGTAGATGGCTGTAGTGATCGACATTCTCGTGAAGTATCAAACAATTTAAAGCTTATGCTCGTTGCCAAGGTGACATTTCACACTAAAAAATTTTTTTGCTCCATTCAATTGTGAGTTACAGTCCTTTGCCAAAAGTGAACAAATGCTTTCGCTAGCCCCTAACAATTTAAATTAATAGAAAATACATTTTATTAGAATGTCGAAACATGACCACCTATAATCGTGTAACAGATATTCGGATTTATCTTAGTCAAAATAGAAGAGAAAAACCTAGACAACAAATACGTTAGAATTTATATAGACTTAGTTGGTACAAAATTAAACAAAAAATTGTGATTATTCTAATAGAGTTCCAAATTTATTTTTTATTCGCTCATGATAGAAAAAACACTGCAGGAAAATCATTAGATTCATGTTTCCAAATACTTTACTAGAAAGTTGAAGTACTGATAAATTTAAATGCGACAATGCGGCTTGAATGTTATATTATTCTTAGCTACTTTAAGCTTTCATATATATTTTAGGATGTTAATTTAAATCGCTGCTTAAAGCGCTCCACTCTCAGCGACTACAATTTTCTTGCTTGTCTTGCCGGACTGTGATCCCAAACCTTCAATAGCTTTAACTACATCCATGCCTTCGACAACCTTGCCGAAAACCACATGCTTGTTGTCCAACCAAGCTGTCTTCACAGTACAAATAAAGAACTGCGAACCGTTGGTGTTGGGTCCTGCGTTAGCCATTGATAGAATACCGGGTTCGGTGTGCTTCAAGGAGAAGTTCTCGTCAGCAAATTTAGCGCCATAGATGGATTTTCCACCAGTACCGTTGTGGTTCGTAAAATCACCACCTTGACACATGAAGTTGGGAATCACACGATGGAAACAGGAGCCTTTATAACCGAAACCTTTTTCGCCAGTGCACAAGGCACGGAAATTCTCAGCAGTTTTGGGCACAACATCGGGACGGAGCTGTAACATATTGTAATTTAATATTGATTAGTATGTTTTTTGTTAGCGCTTTTTGCGCAAAACTTTTTTTTTATTTAATTATTTACGGAATAGACGACAAAACACATCACACGTTAAGTTTAGAATAATTCAATTTCATTGCGGGTCCAACACTCATGCACCTAGCATGTAGACCTCTCACCACATTTAAACAAGTCAAATCACTTGGCACTCACACATACATACATATGTATACTTCTGTACTCATACGGCATTCAAACTTTACACCACATTCCTGCAGTACTTATATTTACAGCTCACTAATTCTGATACAAATAAAGTAAGTGATTTAATTTTAATTCATTTGTAAGTATGTACTGTGTATATTTCAAGTCATTCTATTAATACGAACGAACATGTACTTAGTTCTTATAATATTCTTATTCCAATTGTCCACTATCTTCGATAACAATTTTCTTCGACGTTTTGCCCGATTGACTACCAAGTGCCTCAATACGTTTAACAACATCCATTCCCTCTACTACTTGTCCGAAAACGACATGTCGGTTGTCCAGCCATGTAGTTTTTACAGTACAAACAAAAAACTGTGATCCGTTTGTGTTTGGGCCGGCGTTGGCCATCGATAGAATACCAGGTCCAGTATGTTTTAATGTAAAGTTTTCGTCATCAAATTTATTGCCGAAAATTGATTTGCCTCCGGTGCCATTGTGTTGTGTAAAGTCACCGCCCTGGCACATAAAATTCGGTATCACTCGATGAAAGGATGAACCTTTATAGCCGAAGCCTTTCTCACCGGTGCATAGTGCGCGAAAATTCTCAGCAGTCTTGGGCACAACATCTGTGTGAAGCTACAAGGATGATGTAGAAGAGTGTTGTTGAGAGAGTTGGAATTAGGAAACTCCTGCATACTGCATAATGTGTGGGTGTAGTTTCAAACTTATTGTTACAAAATTTATAGAGATTCACACTGAAAAGGCTCTGACTCACTCCAATTATTCGCATTCATCTATAACAAGTAATGGCACAAATATATATGAACAAACATACACACAATTTATTAACCTTGTTGCATACAAAGCTTACGCACACATTTGTCATATGTATACCTGTTTTTTAAAATATGACATCAAATTCGGGTTACGTAAGCTAATTCTAAAAGCCAAATCAAGCTGTGACTCAATCTATTAATCTAAGCAGCATATACAGTTACAACTAAACTAACGGCTGTTATGGAAATATCAGTATATGAAAGAAGTGTTTAGGCCATAAGAAATGATTGATTGGTAAAAGTGCAATAGATGACAATATCCTTTAACTCTTCGATTTTATTGCAATCCTAATGGATTGGAAATCTATCAAATGCTATCATTTAATCCATTTATTTGTAATAAATGAACGTGCGGGCGTACACAGTACGCTGGTTATTTACATATAAACTTGAATGTGCGCGTGAGCTCACAAAAGAATTTAATATTTATGTATTGAATGTGAGTAATAGATTCACATATATGTATGTAACTAGATTATCTACTTTTTTGATTTAACTCCCAATCCGTAATTAATAAGCGAGATTACCCATACAAGAATTCTTTCCCGAAACCAGAAATTATAACCATACTTTTTCCCACACAACCCTGTGTTTTCTGTGTTATCGATATTTACTATTACAAATGTGAGCATAAACGAAAAAGTAAAAAACCAAATAAAATGGTTGCCCGCAAAGAAGAGGTTTGTAATCATAATTCTAATAAAATGTTTCTTATGTTTCTTATTTATTTATTAATTAAGAATTCATATTAAAAAAAAAAAAAAAAAAAAAAAAAAAAAGCCTCCACGCTTTGGCCTGTTATTGCTTATTATAAAATGTAATATCGAATTTGGCATGCGAATGACTGCCATAATTTTATGCTTCCTCAGTAGTCGTCGTTTACGAATTCCCTTCAACTGTCTATTACTAGCAGCAAATTATTACAATTAAATTAAATAACTATTGCTTCTATTTGCCTTTTCTTCATATCGTTAATAATAATCAAACAAACTAAAAACAATATTACAAAAACTTATCAAAACAGTCTTGAAGGATGATTGTCAATTTTGCAACTAATCTGGATATGTGGATTCATTGCAAATCACTTCGTAATCTGCAGACCGCCCGTGAAAGTACTCAATATTTTTAAAACTAATTTAGTGCATTTCTTTCTGCTTTGATTCTCCTTACTTATCCTCAATGGATAATCCTCAGTGTCTATACAAAGATCCACATAGTATGCAGATAACTTCTAAAACGAGAAGTTGCAATTCATGTACTAAAATTATCGAACGAAATTCAACATCAAAATTTTCCAGCAAATCCTAGCAAAAATATTATACAACGTTTACAGTTAGTACTTAACTTCATAAGTTGAGTTTTATAATTCGTTATCATTTGATTCTTATCATTTCCTAAAAACTCATTTTTGAACAGTTCCTGAAGTTGAGGAGTTTTCGAGAAAGGATTCGTTGGTGTTCGGAATTACCTTCGCATCGGTTTGAATTTTCGACTCGGAATCTAAAAGGTGCTCGGTAAGAATAAAAAGGAACATTTTGCGTTATCATAGCAATCCACTGGCCTCTCTGATGCATTTTAAGTAAAGATTTATCAATGAAAAAAAAAACAAAATAATGAAGCTTAATATAAAAAAAGAAATAAAAACAAAAAAATTAAAATTAAAAAAAAAATTAAAAAAAAGGAAAAAATTATTTAAAAAGTACCTATTGTGTCAACTAATACTTCGTCAGATTTATTCAAACAAAGAATTCGATATAAAATCGATAGGACCTCTGAACGCAATTATGCAAGTATAATCCGATTCCGCTATAAATCGGATTTCATAATACGCCCGATTAACCACTTTCTGGTACAATTTATTTGCCTTACAATTTCTATATACAAAACTTTTAACTTTAACAAGTTATATTTCTGTGGTTTTATCGATATTTTAACATCTGTGGCCTGGCTTGCATTTTCGCCTTTATCAAAGAAAAACTGTAAAATGTACCGAATTTTCTCTTTAATGACTTCCATTGCTAACACCCTGTAACTCACAACTGAATGGAACCAATTAAAAGCAGCAAACGAATTTTTTTAGGTTGGAATGACACCTTGACAAGAAACATATACTTTAAATTGGTTGATCGATTCTTTACGAGATGTCGATCACTACAGCCATCTACCGAGAAAATAATGGATTTCTTTTTCCCCAAAATAGTATTTAATTATAATTGTGTCGTTGCTAAGTAAATATATAATACTTTTCGATAAACTTATAAGTTTTCATATCAATTAAATTACGGAAATGTAATAAATTTTATTTTATGTAATTAATCTTAATTTAAACAAGTTTAGATACATAAATATTTTTAAATAGAAGTTAAGATTATTTCATTTGATACCAGTTGGAGAACTTCCTTCGAGGCCAAGTGCAGAATTACCAATATCTCAACTTGATATCTAAGAAAACCCTATGTAAGAAAGTGCTTCTTATAGTAAATTGTGAACTCTACAACCAGCTTGTTGAGAATTTGCATTGCAGATTTGATATAAAAAAAATATATATTGGTTGGGTTCGAATCCTATTTGAATCAAATATAGATATATAGAATTATTATAAAGCAGCCCAAAAACAATTTAATTTAGAACGTGACACATTTTGTTATTGGCTTTATAATTTGCTAACGCTTGTGTTTTATCATTTCATCTGTCGGATGAAGCGGCAGATAGAAAATACTATATTCCCTGCGCTGATTAAACAAGATTTATTTATTGAAAATATACATTTTATTATTAAATTTGCTAGTACTTATCTGGACATAGAATCTACCTCAAAAACTATGTTTTAAATTTACAAGTGCAGACTTACTTTTTTGATTTTTTTTTAGCTTTATTGTTAAATCTAATGGCGTTTATTGAAATAGTTAGTTAAAATTTTATGTAATGAAATCGATGAATCAAATTTATGACTTCCTCATCCCCTCGCAAATTTTCTGTAAAATAATCGTTTCGTTTGTCCATGTACATGCTAAATTTTGAGTACTTGTATATGTACGTTGCTGTGTGTCTGCAGTATGTATTCTAGACATAATAAATAGCATGTGAAATTTGTTTTGTTGTGGCCCAATCCTAATGGTAAATATCGACAAATTATTCACAATTTACATTTAGTAGGTATGTCATATCGATCCACAAGTGCATGAATTGTTAAAATTTAAGTTGGACATTTTTTTTTTGAGGAGTAAAAAGGTATGTACTATATTTGCATGTCCGAGTACAATTGCATACCCCTTAATTATTACCCATACACACACGTACATTCTGAAATATGTAATTATGTGAACATTAACAAAATTTCAATTTCAGAAATCTTTAGTAAGTTACTGAAAGAAAATCATGAATCATACATTAACTTCGTCACTTATATCATTCAATACTATTACAAATATAAAAAATACAATTAATGAATATTGATTAAATTTTATCAATCAAACGTAATACAGTAGAATCCGGGTAGAGTGAACCAATTCGAGCACAGCCTGTTAACTTAATCCAGATTGTTCATAGAACTCAAATTAAGACCCTTTAAGTAAATTTATTCAACATATTGTATTTAAAATACCATATCATCATCAATGCAAACATTTTTATAATGTAAAATTGTCATTATTATTTTTTTGTTTCAACAAAGTGGTTCGACTGTTAACGACTGTCGTCCATATTCTGAAAGCGAAAACCGAACCTTTAGAAAACATGTAGTTTTTAAGTTATTGCGTTTCAAAGTAAAATTGACCAATAAGGTATAACAAAAGAGCAAATGCAAATATGTAAATTTCCTGTATCCAATTTGTATTTATTGATTTTGATTGTAAAGATATATAGGGTGTCTTTTTAAGAGCTTGAGAACTTAAAATGATTATGCAAAACAGATATTGTTGGAACGAATTTTTTATTATAATCTGGTAGCTAATTTTATGGCATTTATTTTTGAATATGACATCCGACATATGTCCGCCGCGGGTACGAGTTGCATGGCCCATTCGGTCAGTCCAATTTTTGACTACTTTTTCCAATAAATCTGGCGTCAATAGTGGTTTGAATATCGCAATAAATCGATCGTAAGCGCACGGGATGACAAGTTGCGTCATCTTATTGGAACCAAATGTAGTCGATATTTAGCCAATTCATTTTTGGAAACAAAACATCAGTCAACATGGCTCGACAGCGCTCGCCATTTACCGTAGCGGCAGCTCATTCCGTATTTCGAAAGAAATTAAGGATTGGTGAGGCTTTGCGGACAGATTTATTTTTTTCAGAGTAAATTTCCACAATGTGGCAGCATGTTCTGTCGTTAAACTATTCATGATGACTTGACAAACCTTACTGAACACAAATACCAACACAGTTTGCCATACTCAGTTGTCAAACTATCGATAGTTCTCATGCAGCTAAAAAAGAAAATCACCCGATATGTACATTAACATATTGCTTTAATAAAAAAGGCGCCACAGTTGAAAATTTAGAATAAAAAATTGCATGATTTTTAAGTCTGCTTGGCAATAACAGTTGCTATAGAAGCCAAATTTTACTTAAAAAATGTGCACCCAAAAGTGCATTAAAAATTTCCAGACTTTAGTCATGCAAGTATGATAACAGAGATACCGGATCAGAATATAACTTGTTCATTAACAGACCATATGAATCCAAAATGAGTTTTAACGTGTGTTTAAAAAAATAACTTCAGACTACAAAAAATGGAACTGGGAGGACCTTGGGCCGATCCCAAAAGTCTCAAGTGGTTCACAGACGGTTTGAAAACAACTACTGGAGTCGCTGAAGGGATATAGGTCCAAACACGAAAATCTCCGAATCAATGGGCAAATGGCTTAACGTATTTCAAGCTGAAACCTAACCTGCTTAGTGCAACAAATAAAACTGTACTTCCGTGGGTTCCTGGTCACTCTGGAATAAAAGGTAATGAAATTGATAATGAACTTGCTAGGGCAGTAGTGGCAGCCAATAGGATTAGTATTAAATACTTCTAAAACATGTACTACACAATAGATCTTTTAGGTCGAAAAGTGTCGACCATTGGGAACACCACAGTACAAAATTATTATTATATACATATATATTTTAGAGGTTGCTATGTTGCGTTATTATTAAACTTCTAATAAGGAAATATTGCTCGTAAATTGGGTTCCTATTTTGCTGTGTTTATTCGCATCAATTTGTTTTGTTTGTACACTATTCCAGCCATGCTTTTCAGCTATTGTTAATTCGGTTGACGCGTGTTAGGAGTTTTATAATTTATAAACGGCAATTGAAATTGATTTGTAATAAATGCACTGAATAATTATAATTGATTACATTCCAGATTCCAATAGCTGATTCATTTTTCCATTTAGATAACTGCATTTAACTTTTACAACAAAGAACCATAATCTATTCGTAAACTAAAATGTTAAGCTAAAATTAAACTTGCCAAAAACTTATGTACACTGCAAAAAAATCAATATTTTGTTAAAATTAAAATTTTGCGAGACATCCAATAGCATTTATAGATACAAAGTGCTAGTTACATACTACCATCTCTTTCTTATGCCTGTGCTGTACTGCAATGCCATTTACAAGTTGTTCACTCAAGGTCACATGGTCATTTTGATAATGTACTCTCATTGAACGCTACACGTGCATATATTTACATGCTATGCATATACAAATTCCAAATGCAAAAAAAAATCAATGCATTTCACACATTTCAAAAACTTTCTGACCAGTTTCTATTGGGATGGGTTTTGAAGGTCGGCAATGGAAAGTTACTAATCTCGAGTCTCCCTTTTCTAGAACCTTACACACATACACAGCGTAACCCATCCACATGTACAAACATCGGTACTCACACGAATACAAGCTTATTAGTATATACGCTCAACTGAATTACCGGCCGAACTTGCCTTCCCTCTATAACCTACTGAATAGGATAATTTCGAGATATCCACTGAAACGCTACAAATTCGACCCCTTACCACGCTTTTAATTTCAATGAACACGTGACATTACTACCTACTTAAAATGTGATAAACAAGAGCAAATTAATAGAACCGACTCTAGATATATTTTATTAGCTTGCCATATGTAAATTCTACCAAATATTTTCGAAGGTAATCACAAATTAAAAAATTTTACAAGTCATAAACAGGCCACTTAACCGAAAGCTTGGCGTCATCGGCCACCGCATCAACGCACACTTTCAAAATCCGGCATAAGCAAACCCAATATGTATGTACACGTATCTCTTCGTTTGTGTCAGTATGCGCAACCATATAGAGAAATGGTACAACGTCTGACGAAACACACCCACTAATCTACTCTACCAAATAGCAATTTTAATCAATTTCCTTCATTTTTATTGTTCTTTTGCACATTCCGTAATATTAACTTAACCTCACATTTTTTCCTCCAAAAAAAAATAAACATCCAACTACACCATTTCCACATATATCCACGCCATTCTTTACACAATAAAATACCAATTTAGTGGAAGAAGTGGTCAATTTCATGCTTGTACTAATTTAAATGAATTTATTCTTCGCAGGTGTTAAATGAAAATAAATTATTTACCTCCATAACGATGCGTCCAAGTGGTTGTCCATCGGCAGCCATATCGAAAAATACACGGGGAAGACCCATTTTGCCTTTATTAAATTTACTCGCGAAACGAACACCAAGAAATCCTATTTGAGACTGAAGTCGAAAATTAATATGTCCGACTTCGATTCCGGTTTGTAGAAAATTCGATTTTTTTGCCAAAATGGCGAGCGGTCGTTGCTGGCGGCAGCAGCCTCGTACCAGTGTTGCTGTTGCACCGAAAAGCGCCATATTAGCTCGATAACAACACGTGGAGATAGATAACGCCGGTTATCGTCAAACACAGTCAAATGTCAAAGCTTTTCTTCTACAGCCGGTAAACCTACAAAATTAAAAAGAGCAACGCTTCCATTTACCGTTTACCTTGCACAAATATTGTTACCTAATCTTCACTCATAGCGATGTAAGACTCACTATCGATTTTGATGTGAACATCATTGATAATGACCCAGTGATGATATTGTAATATGAAAGAAAGTTCTACCGTGAATGACATACAACTTTTATAATAAAATTCGGTTTGTAATAAAAATTTAAAGATGTTGGTGGTCAATAAATAACAATTTGTACCATTCTTAGTATGCATACCAATGTAGTGATTACACAATAAAAGGCTTGCTCTGTAAGCAGCTTTCTCGTTTGCTCTTAACAGATTGGCTCCCTTAGCAAAACACTGGGTTGCTGGCTTTATGATTTTCGAGTAAAAGCGGAAGAAAAGTAAAATTTGTGGTAAAAATCATTTCGTTTTCAAAAGGGTGTGTTTATGAACAAGAACATGCTTGGAATGTCCAGGAGGTTAATTCTCGTTCTCTATAAATGTTTTCTCCCGTTTCCATTAAACTTTCGCTTCGAACAACTTTGTTGAAAAAATGAAAAGAAATGTCAAATGCTTTGACATGAAAATAATAAAAGGTATGAAATGAAAGAGGCATCTAGCAAGCGTGCAAGTGCGAATATAGTTGCGAGGTTACAAAACTATACACCCGTAAAGGTTCTAAACATTTTAATTAAAAAATTGAAGAATTTGATGAAATTTCCAGATGTTTTTTTAAGTTGCATAAAGTTTTAAATAATGATTTATGTGTAGTAAAATGTAGTAAATGTTCCAAAAAAGAAAACACTGGACGATTTTGAATAGGAGCCACTGTATGCAGCTATGTATAATTAATATTTAAAGCTAGATATACACGAGGCAACCGTTGAAGCAACGTGTTGCCTTTGTTTAAGAATGTTGCTTCAATCTCAGTATTGTGTATAACTGTGGTGCAGGAAAGGTACAAGCGGAAGATACGTAAAATTAAATTTTTTAAATGATCGACGAAATACGTAAAATTACTTCTCTTATTATAATTGACGAACTTTTGTACGAAAATGAGGAAGAAGATATGTAACAAAAGAAGAGAAAGAAAATTTGGTCCAAAAATTGGCTTTTAAAAAAAGCGAATTTTCGAACGAGAGGCTGCTGAAAGAACTGAAGGAAAATGAGCCAGCGGACTATAAAAATTACATGAGGATGGACGAAGCCCTGTTTAGAAAATTGTTGGACTTCGTAAAGGCCAAAATAACGAAACAAGATACTATAATGAGAGAGGCAATATCAGCAGAAGGTAGACTGGCAATAACTTTGCGGTATCTTGCAACAGGAAACTCTTTTGCGGACTTGAAATTTTTATCAATTTTATTGTATTCATTTTTTAATTGTTCGTATCCTTTTTTTCTAAAATTTTTATTTTTATATTTTTCACTACTTATATCCCACAGCTCTCTCAAATTTTTATATTCGTTAATAAAATTAACATAATTTTAAATTGCCATTTTTTCCTTTTTCACTTTATTTTACTCCGCACGAACCTTCTTCTTCGCTTGTTTTCAACGAACTGAACGAGTAAAAGCAGTAATCAATGATACACACGAAGCAACGGTTGCAGCAACCTATCCCAAAAATCAAATTTATTTGATATTTCAGGCAACGGTTGCAGCAACACGAAAATCAATTGGCTACAAAGCTACACACGAGGCAACGGTTGCTTCAACATGGCCGTGTTGCTGCAACGGTTGCCTGGTGTGTATTTAGCTTAAGATTAATATTTCTTTCCAAAGAAGAACAACTCTGTTGAAATAAATCGGCTAAATCGAATTATAAGACGTTATCACGTCAAAAATAGATTTGAACAAATGTAGCATATGAAGAAACGGTTTTGTTATAAATAAATGAAAACAAAAAAAAAAAAAATAATAAAAAATAAGAAAATAACTCAATATGAATAAATTTTATAATTGAATGTTATTGGTAAAACCATCTTCACCTTCACGTCTTAGTAGCGGGACTAACATTTACTTCAGGTTCCTCAATAACAATTGAATCCCGCATGTTCACTATCTGGAATAATTTTCTCTTTGAGAGAGAGCGAAAAGCGTCGGGCTTACTATAATGCGACATGGGCAATTTTAGGCAAAGTATAAACTTCCAATTACTCCGGAATAAAAAGTTTCATAATTATTTGCCTTCAAAGTGCCTTCGAGAATTTCACTATAGTTTGGCACATTATAATATATAGTTTTATAAACTACTCTTAAATTCACAAAATATACACACACATGCATGTTTTTACTTATTTTTAGACTTGTATTCGTATTATTATATTTCAATGAAAATTAAATGCAAATTCATTTATCAAAATCATCACTTTCCAATTGAAAATGAGAATAACAATTCATTGGAATAGAAACAATAGTGTTGACGGATACCTTCAAATGAAAATAAAATTATGAACAAAGTGAAGTATTACAGTTCAGTGTTGATGATGGGGATGGGGGTTATTGTACATCCTTGCCACAACTACGCATATGACGCTTTAACTTTTCGCTTAATGGTTTCAACGTGGAAAGGAATTCTACGCAAAAATACTACGGATGGTGTAGCCGGAGTTGGATTGAAGAGGGTTATTTTCTTGAAGCGCGGGCGGAGTTCTCCCACGAGGAAAACAGTTCCATGCAAAAATTATACAAATTCACAAAAACCCTTTTAGTCGATGCTCATATAAAATTCAATTTTTTATGTTTATATGTTCAAAAATGTTTCTCTATTCTAAACTAAAGCGAAAAATACTGCAGTTTTACAAATAACCTTCCAGTGAACGTCTCCGCATGCGCTGAATTACACAACTTTAACAATAAATGACTTATAAACTATTAGCCTGCGGAGTATGCGGCTTTCTGTTATAAGATTTGCCAACGCAAGAACTATTGCTAGAAAATTAAACAAACGCAACCTATTTGTTAAGCAATGGCTGTTGACTATCAGTCAATCGGGATCTCAATCACTAATAAGCTCGCTCAGCTGTTTCCATTTGTCAGTAATTGACAGCTGTAATTTAATAAGAAGAAACATTTGAATGTCCTGTTTGCATTCTGCGCCAAAATTTTCGCTTTTCCGTTAAAAATCATATGATTTGTACTTAACTGACTTTGAAAGAGTTTATTTTCGAAAAATTTGTGTGTTTTTACAATGATGACGAGAAGGGGTGATGCGCGCAGGTCAACTCCACAGTTCACTCCCACAAAACATAAGGCGAAGACTCTAAAACAAGAACAGATGTGTCGGTCTCCAAAATTCGTCAATTTGCCAGCAAAACCTGTATACTCTATGACCTCCCGCGATTTTCAAATGGATACCAATGCCCACGTAGAAGTGATTGGTGAGCAATTGAAGGACTTTTGCTGCATCAATTTCTTCCAGGCGGCGATAATACAAAATAAACATCTGTTTCGAGGACGGACGGTATTGGACATAGGTTGCGGCGCTGGCATTCTCTCACTGTTCGCCGCTAAGGCTGGTGCTGCTCATGTTTATGCAGTAGATTCCTCAAATGTTTTAGACTATACCGAACAAATTGTGCGTGACAATGGCTATGCCGGTGTGATACACGTAATTAAGGGATCTTTGGCGAATATAGAATTGCCAGTCGCAGAGGTCGATATTATTATATGCAACTGGTTGGGCTATTCCATGTTGTTTCAGGCGGCTTGCGACATGGTAATTTATGCCCGTGACAAATGGCTGAAGAAGGAGAATGGCATAATTTTGCCGGATGTAGCAAAATTATTTATGGCTGCTGTGGAGGAAAATAAAATTAAAAATGAGCGGGTGGAATGGTGGAACGATGTATATGGCGTAAATATGAAGTGCATGCGTGAGTGTGCATTGTCCGAACCAAGTTTTCAGTTGGTGCAGCCACAGCAAGTAGGCGCAAGAATTTATTCACAAATGAAATTTGTCTAAAAATCCGTTTTTTTCTTATAGTTGTTGAGTACACAATTTGGCATTAAGTACCTGAACATGTACACAGCTACAAGGAAGGATTTAAATTTCCGTTGTAAATATATGTTGGAAATGCGACGTAGCGGTTACATGGATGGCATCGTTACATATTTTCATGTATTCTTTACAAAGTCGCATACGCCAATGGGTTTTAGCACGGACCCTTGTGCAATGCGTACGCACTGGATGCAAACTGTATTTTTCTTAGATAAATCTGTGCATGTAACTTCTGGTGAACTCTATTATGGCGGCATTGAAATGTGTTCTGTAAGTCGCGACTTTGATCTCAACAATATGGAGTTAGGCTTTGAAATGTTCAGTGGAGATCCAGCTCAGTTACAACTAGAGGCAGAAATGCGTTGGAAACTCAAACCACATGCAGCAATTGCCAATGACAAAATTAAAGCAAATGAGAAGGAAAATGAATTAGTAAACAAAGGGCAGGATCAGCAACTGGAAAAAGTGATCACGATAAAGAAAAATCCTGTTTCACCGAAAATATCAATTAAAGTTGAGAAGGAAAAGAAATCTGCTCGTTCACCGGTTTCACCTACTTCGGTTGTATTAGGAGATTATGTGTATCCATGCGTGGCGGGAAAGAAAGGCAAAAAAACAAAACATTCCAAGAAAGGTTAAACAACTAACCCAAATATAGCTTAAACTTCGTTAGTGGGTTGGAACTGTTATAAATTTTAAGCAGTTTAATGTATTAATTGTACCTTTAATTAGTTTGCATATGTATAAAAACATCACAATCTGTGCACAGAGTGCGGATATATGAGGTCCAAAGGCAATATCGATACCAATATAACACAAACTATATTTAAGTTATTGGCTATCAGAAAACGATTGAATTTTTACTCTTAAATTATACTGATTATTTGTTACAATATTATATTTTGCTTCAAAAAAAAAAAAAAAAAATCTAAATCATTCATTAAAAATCACTTCTGTTGTATTTAGTTGTGTTTTTAAAAGCGACAACTTTTAATTTAATGAAGTTCTCAAAATTTTATTGGTGTAAATATAAATTTAATGAATTAAACTAAAGTAAATGCAATATTTCAGTTAAGATCTGTAAGAAAGTTAAAAAGAAGGTCGAAGAAATTGTTAGAGCAGACTTTCTACTGATACTTTTGTGAAGCGTATGATATAAATCACATTTCTGTATGGAAGGAATTTCGAAACAAGTCGACATGTATTTATATGGCGTATAGAGAATATAAAAGGCGCTTGCGGGTTACTTAGATAAACATATGAAACTGCATATGAAACTTTCTCTCAAACACTCCAAGCGACGTTTCATCGGATGTTGATATTGTACACGCTTTTGCGTCATACGTTAGAACGGGCGTGATGAGATCCCTGGAGTGTGGTAGTTGTTTTGCTAATTTGAGTAAGTGTGAGAGAGTACTCAGTTAGAAAATCATACCTAGTTCTTTATCCCTAGTCTTTCAAAATAGATTTACCAAACGGTACGGGAGCTTCAATGATTGTTTGACAGTGTTTCTTTTTGAGGGATATCATCACGTTCTCAATTCTGGCAACATTGGTGTTCATCAATTATACGTTCAATCAACCAAATGTTAACAATATTGCGACCAAGGCAAATGGTTGTTGTTGGTCTAGTGATAGCACCTTTAATGAATGCGCCTTGATTGCCTTGTTACTTTTTGATGACCTGTTGCTGATACTCGGCTGATTAGCTGCGACCCATTGTACCATTTCATCATTGCTGTCAGATGAAGAATATTCTATTAGCAATTGCAATTCGCAAATTTTCATTCTCGTTTATGATGGACGTTCTAATGAGCCGGTATCACCAGAAAACATGGAAAACATACACAAAATTGTTTTGAATAATTGAAAAGTAAAGATGTGTGAGTTAGCTGATATCGTAAATATAATATATCAAAAGATTGAGTTGGCTTTATATTGCATGAACATTTGACTATGGGAAAGCGTTTGCTCATTGCTTTTTTTTTCATCAAGACAACGCACCGTGCAACAAGTCAATCAAAACGATGGCAAAACTACATTAATTGAACCTCGAAATGCTCTCACATCCACCGTTTTTGCCAGATTTGGCTCCCAGCGACTGCTTCTGCTTCTTAATTGGCGCGATAACCGCTTGCCCGATTTTGGCCGAGTTTAACAAAGCGCGCCATTCGTTTCTTTCTCGTGCTAACCGGCGCCAGTCGGACACACCAAGTGAAGTCAGATCCTTCTCCACCTGATCTTTCCAACGCAGAGGAGGCTTTCTTCTTCCTCTGCTACCACCAGCTGGCACTGCATCGAATACTTTCAGAGCCGGAGTGTTTGTATCCGTTTGGATGACATGACTCAGCCAACGTAGCCGCTGGATCTCTATTCGCTGCGCTATGTCTATGGCGCCGTAAAGCTCATACAACTCATTGTTCAATCGCCTGCGATATTCGCCGTCGCCGACGTGCAAAGTTCCAAAAATCTTGCGCAGAATCTTTCTCTCAAACACTCCAAGTGACGCCTCATCGGATATTGTCATCGTCCAAGCTTCTGCGCCATACGTTAGGACGGATAAGTGCCTTTTAGAGTATTAGTATTGTTTGTCGAGGGAGGACTTTGCTACTCAATTGCCTACTTCGTCCAAACTAGCACTTGTTAACAAGAGAGATTTTACGTTGGATTTCAAAGATCTCAAGCGAATACTGGCTGTAAGAAATTTCGCTCGATTGAAGAGGTTATCGCTGAAACTGTGGCCTATTTTGAGGCAAAAGCTAGATCGTTCTACAAAAGTGGTATTGAAATGTTAGAGCGGCGCTGGAAATATTGCGTTGTTCTTGATGAACATCACATTGATGAATAAAGCTAATTCTGAACAAAAAAAGTTTATCTTTGCTAGGCTCTGCACTTTTCAGCCCATGTGTTCAACCAGTTTTATTTCATAGAATATTTAAATACATGCTTACTTTACCTGGATAATTGCTAGCCACTATTTGAAGGACGCGTGTTTTAAAATTCTTTTAGAAAAATTAAGTCAATATTTTATTAATGTTTTTCAATACATACATTAAAAATATTCTCATTCCACAATTTTTACACAAGTAAATTTGTAATACACATATCCGTACAAATACTTTTTGACCATATAACATAAAAGTTTTAATATTTATGTTGGTATGTAAGTAATTAATAATTGAATACGTCTTCATTGAAATAACAGAATTTTTAATCAACAATACAAATTTAGTTAGTTACTGAGGTACAGACACTTAACTGCTAACCTACGTACATATACTTATATATTGCACTGTACATATTGTTTATTTGCTGGAAGATAGTCAAACCTCATTGCTAAAAGCGAGCCATAACAAAAAAAAAAAAAAAAGAATAACTAAAAATACTTTTGAGATAAGTATACATGTGTGAAAAATTCATTAACAGTTTCTCGTTAGGGCGAAATCTGTCTTAATTTTCACTTAGTGCGGAACAGTGAACTGAAAATTTTATAGCCGAATTTCTTGATATTGTTTTTAGTGGAAATAAGGCGTTCTTCCAGCAAACGTGCCATATGTAGTCGTGTAAGAAATGTACATACATACATAAGTATACATGGGTTGGCATGTGGGCACATTGTAACTACATATGAGGCATTATTTGCTGCCAAGTTGGCATATACATGGTACATATTTTTATATGATTTTACATATGCGTATAAAAGCTCTTAAGAAAAAAAATGCGCCAACAGCTGCGAAACTTTTTTTCGCACCTACACACATACACACACATATGTGTATAAATCTATGTAGTATGTATGTAATATACGAGTACATAATAAGTATATTTTACGATTTTTCATTGAAAAAATTATCTGCCATCTCTTGAAGCAGTTTCTTTTTTGCCTATAATATGATACATACGTACATGCTTGCGTGCTTGTGTGTTTGCATTGTACTGAAATTTATGTATGTATGTACGTACATACAGTTATTTATTAATTAGCGGCTGTTGCATATACCGCCAACGCGCGTCTTCTAGTCTACTAAATTAAGCTTTTACATAGTAAAGGAAAAAAGAGCACTTTCGTATTATTGCATATATTTTTATATATGTATGTATGTACTTTATGTATATGTATTCACTTATTTGTAAATACTAGGCATTGCATCCATGTAAAAATGACACAAAATACCGTCAAAATTGCGTCAACTTGTACGCTTCACTTGTCCAAACTCTCCGATGTGCAATGGGTCGCTGGAATGCGTAAGCTTAGCACGCACCTCAATCAAGTCCACTTATATAACATCTATGATTTCGCATCCACTTAGTATGTAATGTGTTTGTAAGTAGTTTATTTCGCTGCATCACTCCGTACGAACGCGTCTGTAGGCCAGAAACCTTATGTACTTGAGTGCAACCATTTACAAATATTTATTGTTTTAATATATGCATATATGTGTTTTTGTTTTGTTTTTGGGTTAATTGCATTTTTTTTAGTAAAAGCTATTTACTTTTTATTTTGTGCCGCCAAGTCCTCTTCGAATTTTTTTCGCCGTTTTGTCAGCAATGGATTATTGGATTTGTCTAACGCTTTGACGTGCATCTGTTGGGAGTGGAGAAATTTTGTAAAATGTTATTCATTTAAATTAAATGCATTGATTTAAATAAAATTTGCATTTACTTTTTCGCTCACCTGATCATAGTCGACGCGCATAGTGGCCAACGAACGCGTCATTTCCTCTTGTACCTCCGGCCATGTTTCTTCGCCTTCCTTCAACATGCGACCCGTACATAGCGGTGTTTGTGGCACTTGTGTGTACTGTGCAATCCATTTATTTCTGATTACTTGATCGATTGTCAAACGCTTGGTGGGATCTACATTTAGCATGCCTTTAATTAAATCCTTAGCGGCTTGGCTGACATTGGCCCATTCGGGGTTGGGGAAGTCATATTGGCCGGTGCGTATGCGCTTCTTCATGCCTGGTGAGATGGCGAGGCCGTTGTTACTGTAGAATGGTGGAAAGCCACAGAGCAGTATGTACATGATGACGCCCAGCGACCAGATGTCACAGCTTTTGTCGTACTTCTCAGGGCCGAGCACTTCGGGGGCTGGAAATTGGAAAAATTCATAGATACGGTAATTTATGTACATATGTTTCAGAGTAGAAGGTTTTTAATAGATCTAAAAAAAATGGGACGTCTAGATGTCAGAAGTGAATAATTCCTAGACGGTACTTAGATATTTTATGTCATCTTTGTCATTTTTCAAGTAGGCCGATGTACAATTTTCCACAATAGAACAACGCATTAAAATTATTGAAGCTTATTATGGTTGATCTTTAAGAACAACGTCACGCAAAGTTCACAATTTTTTTTTTGGAAATAATCGTCCGACAGAAATTTCTGGAAAGAGCGAATTTCCATTCTGTGCGACAGTCAGGCGGCACTCAAAGCTCTATCATTCTGTGAGACTTAGTCCTCACTGTTTCTGAGGTGAGTGTATCTCTATGTGGTCTGCAATAACTACTACTATTGGGTTGGGCAATAAGTTCGTAGCGTTTTTATATTTTCTTTTATTTTACAACGATTTGTTTGCTGTTTGGCAAAGGGTAATTAATTATTCATTCGTCAGAACTCTTTCTGCTCTACAAAACTAAGTTATTTGTATTTTTGTGTTATATAAATTTTTATTAGTTTTGAAGCTTAGAAATGGAATACTCAGGAGGCAAAATCAGCATTTTCGACACCTGCTGTTCTTTGCCTGTCATCGAGGTCAAAAAGCTCCGAAGCGGCCCGGGACATTTGCGACGTGTATGGAGATGATGTCATAGACGAGTCTACAGCACGGAAATGGTTTGCAAAGTTCAGAAATGGCGATTTTGACGACGATGACAGCCTTCTGAATTCGATAAAGAACGTCTCAAATCACTTTGGAAGGAGAATGGTCGCCAAAACAGTCGTGAATTGGCGGGAAAAATGAGCTGCGATCATAAAACGATTCTCAATCACTTTCATTGAATGGGATTTACAGAAAAATTGTGAGCCTGGGTGGCTCACGAGCTCAACGAAAATAACGAAGAAAGTCGCCTTCAAATTGCTTATCAGTATCTCGCCCGCTATCGAGCAACGCACGGTCATAAACAGCACTTTTTGTATCGAGTCATCACGGTAGATGAAAACTGGTGCCTATAAGTCAATATGAAGCAAAGAAAGGAGTGGGTGGCTCCAGGAGATACGCTAAAGCCGAGAGTCAAGTCGGATCTTCATCCAAAGAAGATCATGATATATGTTTGGTGGAGCTGGGAGGGTATGGTTCACTAGAAAAGAATGCCACTATCGAAGGAGCTCTATATTGCCCAGCTACACCGCGTGAATGAAGCTATTCGTCTGGAAAGACCTGATCGACATGGTCAGACAACGCCAGGCCTCATGTTGTACGAGTCGTGAAAGCCGCACTCCAAGAGTTCGATGGGGAGGTCCTTCAACATCCGCGGTATCCTCCGGACCTTGCGTCGAATGATTACTATCCTTTCCGCTCCCTGCCAAGCCATATGAAGGGCGTTACCTTCGATAACAAAGATATCCTTAAAAACTGGCTCAAGAACTTTTTTGACACCAGATCCCCGATTTATGGCGGAACGGCATCAACAAACAAGCAACGACAAATATACAATTGATTAACTTATTGATACAACTACTGTTTTTTGTTTAAATAAAAGTCTTCGGTAAAAACGCTACGAACTTATTCCCCAACCCAATATGTTTAAGACTTGAAACATGTAAATAAAATAAAATCTCTACAAATTTATACCAACCAACATAATATGGCGTATAGCAAGGCGTCTGCAATGTGTCCTTCACGAGAGTCTCCTTCGCGAAACCGAAATCTGTCAATTTCAATATCGCATTCTTATCATTGCTGGTGTACAACAGATTCTCGGGCTTTAAGTCACGATGTGCAATATCCCGGCTATGCAGGTAATGTACGGCAATGCAAATCTCATGCATGACCTGTGCAGCCTCTAAGCAATCAAAATGGAATGCATTTAAAATTGGTTTAGATAAGATAATGTCTTTTCTAGTACTTACCTCGCTCTGAGAAATTGCCATCGGCATTGTCTTGTATGCGTTGGAACAGTTCACCGCCTTCCATGCTAACAAGCAGGACAGGAAAATAAAAACAATTAATTAGATACATATCTACATACATATGCACATATAATAAATATAATATAAATATTTAATATTGTGTACCACACAACTCACCACTCCATAACGACGAGCAGACATTTATTGCCGCCATATGTGTTCTCGTAGACATCGATAATATTGACGATGTGCCGGCAACCGCTCGCACGCCAGTGCAGATCTACTTCTCGCCTTGCTTTTGGATTGTCGAGCAGGACTTTTAGCGCATACTTTTGTTTAGTTTTGCGATCGGTGCACTGCACCACTTTGCCATTAATGCCCAGACCAAGCACCTTGTTGGATATCTCATAGTCATCGACAAGCGGTGTGGCCTTTGCTTGACGTTGTATGGCGATGGCATCCGTTTTCGTATTAATCTTGAACATATTGAACTGGAAAAGAGGAGAAGGAGGAATGTTGGTTAATAAGTGCCTCTTACAATATGATTGATATGATTATTCGCATATTATAATAAAATATATGAGACTTGGATGGTTGAGTAGTTGACAGCAAATTATTTTCATCGCCGCGTGGGTATATAGTACAAAAACTAGATAACAGGTAGAAGGAATTAAAATGATTGGATAGATAGGATATGGCGGCCGTCGTGGCGAATAAGTTGGTGTGTGACTTCCATCGAATCTCCGTGCATAAAACACCAAAAGGTAGAAAAAGTTTTTTCTAACAGCGGTCGCCCCTCGGAAGCCAATGGCAAACCTCCGAGTGTATTTCTGCTATGAAAAAAAGCTCCTCATGTCGTTCGGAGTCGGCTTAAAACTGTAGGTGCCTCTATTTGTGGAATAACATCAAGACATGCGCTAGAAATAGGAGGAGGAGCTCGGGCAACCACCCAAAAAAGGTGTACGCGCCAATTATTTATAATGTTTTTTACGAGTATATTGTCAAAAAGCTATTTAAGCGATTGAAAAATTCAGTTTTAGAAGTGGGTCTACGTATAAATAGAGAGAAAACGAAATATATGCTCTTTGGAAAGAAACCGAGTGATGATGCACACATTGAAAGGATAGATGAATGCCGTACTTTCTTTCACGACAAAAAATGAATTGTAATTCGCTTTGGAACCGTCGATGAAGATTAAGCTTTTAAGGTGACGTGAAATGTCTGCGTAATATTCTGCCAAATCGCATCAGTCATTTCACCAGCTTACATAGAACTTATCTATCACTGCCATATATATATATATACAGTCGGTTTTTCGTAACCGGAACGACCCGGACATAAATATATTCGGCCAAGGACTGCCAGCAGCATTCCTTGTACAAGCATGTGGAATTTTTATGCTGCTATCATGCAACCACAACAACAATATCGAGCTGGATGATTCACGAGTGGTTGAATAAATGCTACTGCGATGCAGTTTTCAAAGAGAGTGCGTATTGTTGGAACAAAAGACCTGTCTAAGCCTTAATTATCTGTCTTGGATTCTTCCATGCGATATGTCAATAATAGCAACAAAGTTTTTAATGGGAATCCAACGATATTGGAACTCCAAATCTTTAATTTCCTTGACGTGTTGCTCATCTATTGATATTTTTGAATGAGCCAACATATTTCAATACTTTTTCTGGATTGTTGGATTTGTAGCGTTTTTTTGACGAAGCCAGGTCGCCACAAATTTTCTGCAATATAGTATTTCCTCAACATTTTCGCAGCAGAAATATCAATCTGTAAAAACAATTTTATGCATACATATTATCAAGTTTTGTTTTGTTTCATGTATTCAAAAAACTTGCAAAGTAGGGGAAAGTGAGAGAGCAAAATGACATTTTCGCTGATCGCAAAATAAAAAGAACACGAATTAAAATTTCCTAATTGAGTCTTAATTCTAAATTTAAATAAAAATTGTGATTAAAATGACGAATGTATTGTAAGTGAATATATTTTACATAAACTTTTCAAAATTTATTTGAAGTCATATATTAAATAGGAATCGGCCAATGATAAAGAGGTTTGTACTTCTGAAACACAGCCTCCAGAAAGCATTGAAGTATCTTGGTTTTTAACTAATTTGGCAATATACCTGTATGCATGTGCACATACATAAATGCATAGACGAAAGCAAAGAAGAAACTGCGATTGCCCCAACAATATAGTACAATCGCTAATGGAATGCTCTTCATCTGACAGAGATGATGAAATGCAACAAATTATTGTGGACAAAATATCTTAAAAGGATGTGATGCTAATCTTGAATATATTTTGCATTTTATTTCCTTTTTTTTTATATTTAATACGAGATAGCTCAAGCTCAACTAAACAATTTTTTAATTTTTATTATTTGAATTGCCCGCCAACAATCAGCTGTTCGTCAAACGTGCAAAGTGTTAACGGTTTTGCGTTCATGTAGTTTTTTTGATATTTTTCTCATTGAGAGCGAATTCTCGAGAACTAAGTTGCTGGATAATTTTTACATGAACAGACCTTTATATACTTTTAGATGGCATTTTTAAGAAAAACACTACACAACTGTAGTGCGAACCTAGAAGAGTCTTCAATTTGATCACAATGTTATTATTTTCAAGGAATTTTTATACTCGGGTTCTAATTGTCCGGTCGGTTATCGAGATTACGGTGTAGTTATCACTAAACTGAATTAATTTAAACGTGTTTTGTGCGGCAATAACAAATGACTCAATCATTCACGTGTTAAAGTGGAAATTTTCGAACCGGCTCGCTTTGTTGTTAATTTCCCAGCAATTAATTTTTCATGCGAAAATTGATATAAGCAAATATCTAAATACATACATATGTACGAGTATGTATAGGTAAGTGGGCATTTTGCTTTAACAAATAAGTGCACTTAGACGCATCCGTACATACATACATACAAATGTACAAGGTGGCACAAAATAAATCACGCATTGGGACATTCAGAGAGATTGTGGCCTCGTTAGTCTAGCGTAAGTGCACTAGCCTGCCATCCCGCAAGGTCCTCGCACTTTTCCAAATTTACCTACTTTCCCTGTTTCTAAAAAAACAAAAAAAATCCTCCAACTCCTTTCCTCAATTCCCAAAAAAAACTTATCCTTTCCATCTTTACTCCCGTACAATAGTGTGCGCATTATTTGCATTGTGGCTGCTAAAACAAGCAAAAAAACAAAGAAAAACACACAGTGTTACATTGCATTGCATCAGTGGCGCTAGCAAGAAGAAGCGGACGACCGCGGTAATAGCGCAGACGCTCGAAATTTAGCGAAGTCCTCAACCATCTGTGCGATCCTTCTGCCAGAAAAATGTGAGACACGGACGGCGCTCCAAGCAGTAAGAAGCCGTTTTGTTCGCAAACCTGTTGCCACTTAGAAGGCAACTTCATTATCCCCCCTTTTTAAAGCCCCCCCTCCTTATTGGCAAAAAACTCAGACAACCAGTTTTCGCAAGCCTCTTTTGAGGCCAACTTGGTATCACCAAGGGCGTTTTGCATGGACCGGAAGAGATGATAGTCACTTGGTGCCAGGTCTGGACTATATGGTGGGTGCGATAGGACATCCCCTCCGAGCTCCCGTAGCTTCTGGCGAGTCATCAAAGTTATGTGAGGACGAGAGTTGTCCTGGTGGAACACAACACCATTCCTATTGACCAATTCTGCTCATAGTGGATAATTCCCTTTCAATCCCACCAAACACACAACAAACCTTCCTGGCGGGCAATCGGGGCTTGGCGATGGTTTGGGATGGCTCGCCGCTTCTCGACCACGATCTTTTTCGCTTGGCGTTGTCATACGTGATCCACTTTTAATCGCCAGTCACAATCCGCTTCAAAAATGGGTCAAGTTCGTTCCGTTTTGGCAGAGAATCGCAAGCGTCGATTCGGTCCAAGAGATTTTTTTGCGTCAACACGTGTGGCACCCAAACATCCAGCTTTTTTTGGAATCCAATCTTCTGCAAATGATTACAAACGGTTTTGTGGTCTACACCTAGTTCCTGACTAATCGAGCGAATGCTGACATCCTGGTCTCTTTGGATAATTTCAACGATTTTATCAGTCTCTACGACGATTGGCCTACCAGTACGGGGTGCATCTTCGACATCTACTACACCAGAACGAAATCGATTGAACCAACGCTGTGCTGTGCGAATAGTTACAGTATCAGACCCATCAACTTCACAAATTTTTGCCGCCGTCTTCGTTGCATTTTTACCTGTAAGGTAGTAAAGACGTGAAGTATGACGAAATTCTTGCTTGGTGGACTCCATCTTTGACGCGCTATAACTTAAGACTGAAACGTACGATCACAACGCTGTCAAAGAGACAGAGACAGAGACAGAGACAGATTGTCGTCTTCAAATCGCCGTTTAGTGTAACCCGATGCGATAAGTACAACACAAGATGTATAAATGTCGCGCTCAATTGACAAAATACGACATTACTTTTTCCCCAACCCAATACAAGCAGACAAGTAGTGAAGCGCAGAAAGGTAAAAATAAAGACATCCATCACTCGAAATAATTTTTTTTAGTAAAAAGAGGTTGTCTGTAAAGTCGGTTTACTGACGATAGTTTAACGTGATAACGTCATAAGAAAATACTGATTGAATGGTTGCATTTTTCAAAAGATTTTAATTTTATTTGTTTGATAGATATTTTGTATGGATATAGAGAATGAGTTAACATTAACATAACATAATATACTTTAACATAACATAACATAACATAACATAACATAACATAACATAACATAACATAACATAACATAACATAACATAACATAACATAACATAACATAACATAACATAACATAACATAACATAACATAACATAACATAACATAACATAACATAACATAACATAACATAACATAACATAACATGACATAACATAACATAGCATAACATAACATAACATAACATAACATAACATAACATGCTGTTCAAGCAAGGTAACGACGCATGAGCAAGATAACGACGCATTTTTTGGTGCGTGCAGCCGGCTACATAGAATTATAAGACGTTATTACGTCAAAAAATAATAATAACATTAAAACAACAGGTATTATTAACAAACTTGGTTTTATTTTAAATTCTTCAAGTAAATCAAATTAATAATAATCAATAAGAAGGCATATGCAAATACAAATACGTGAATTTATATATGTACATATGCGCATATACATACATATATACGCTCACTTAAGTAGGAGAGAGCAAGATGTCGAACGTTGCCGTTCGTTTGCTTTGTTTGCTTTGTCGTTCGTTCCGCGCTTTCGCTTGCAGTTCATTCAAGGTAACGGCAATGAGCAAGGTAACGATACATGAGCAAGGTAACACTAATGAGCAAGGTAACGACACATTTTTTCGTGCGTGCAGCCTCTTAAATCGAATTATAAGACGTTATCACGTCAAAAAGTTATTTGGAAACAATATTGAAGGACTAATTTTGCGCCACCTTGTACTAGCATCTGTATATATACATTTACATACATACACATATACATACTCGTTCATATGTATTTATTGATCTTAATCTGCGCACAGTTTGTAATTTCAATTATGGGATTGAATGACTTTTATTGTAACTACAACAGGTAATGAACAGAATTGCAAAAATCGTATTTTTTATTAAATCAATGAATTGGTTCTTTTATGATTAAGATGTAAATTATTTCATAAAAACCTACCGCACTAAATACGCCAGCGTAGAAATTTAGCGATGCACTCAAAAGTGGTTGGGGTAATAACAGAGCGACAGAGATACACACATACATACATATGTATGCATTTATTTGTACCGCGCCATCCGAAACATTAACGATTCAATGCGTTTCGATTGCAACAGCATTTTTTTAACTGCCCAAACGGAATATCTACTTAAATTCAATGCAAATTCTAGCCGCCTGCGCAAACAGCCGCATTTGCAATGAAAAACCAAAATGAAAAAACAAAACAAAAAAAAAAAATTTTAAAATAAACCACATTTACAACGCCCATTACAAATATGTAGCTTTTTCGAAAAGTTGCTTTGTTGTTGGTCAAACGATTTACAAATTTAGTAATGCGAATGCGAAAAGCGAAACACAACTTAAAAGTCGTTTCCAAATGCCGCGTCAATGGTTGGAGTACGTATGTGTTAACACGTACATTTGTATGCGCATAAATATTTTGCGATTAGTGACGTCATTGTTGCGCAGCTTGAAATTTACTGTTTTAGTATATATCTTAAAATAAACAAAAACATCAGTGTAGATATAACTACGAGTACTAGTATGCGTTTGCATGTACGAGTAAAGTATTCGCATATTTTTCATTTTTAATTAGTTGCTTCGTGACAGTGGTGGTGGTGTTGGTGGGCTTGTTAGTCAGCTAGTATCCCCGCACTAACATCAAATGTAGGCTAATATGTAGAAATACAATAACGATAACTTGTTTTTTCCACAACCAGTTAGCAGGCAAATTGTTGTTGTTGTCAATTTTATCGTTAAAAACAAACAAAAATTATAAAAGTGCTCACAACCGCAATAGCAAAACCGACGCTGTTAAGTAAAACTCAAACACACACACACGCGCGCAAGTGCTATATAAATAATAGTTTGGTTAGTTCAGTAATATCGGGAGAACTGATAACGCCACCAAAAAAGTGATAATGGCAGTCTCACGAGCCATTATGTGCGTGTGTACGGCTACACGCTAATAAAGCAGACGAAAGGTGGAATTGTTGCGGCGCACAGTGGTACGGTTTTGGGCAAAAATAAACAGCATTTACTTTTGAATCTATTTTCATTTACGGGGTTGTGGAAGATATTCATAGCGTTTTTATATTTTCTTTTACAACGATTTCTTTGCTGTTTGGCAAAGGGAAATTATTCATTCTTTCTGCTCTACAAAACTATGTTAATTGTATTTTTGAGCTATTTAAATTTTTATTAGTTTTGAAGCTTGGAAATGGAATACCCAGGAAGCAAAAATCATCCTTTTCTACACCTGCTCTTCTTTGCTTTTCATCGAGGTCAAAAAGCTGTCGAAGCAGCCCAGGAAATTTGCGTCGTGTATGGAGAAGGCAATAGGCGAATCTATAGCACGGAAATGGTTTGCAACGTTCAAAAATGGCGACTTGGACATCGATGACACGTCCCGCAGCGGAAGGGCTTCTGAACTCGATGAAGAATGTCTCAAATCACTTTTGAAGGAGAACTGTGGCCAAACCAGTAGTGAATTGACGGAAAAAATGAGCTGCGATCATAAAACGATTCTCAATCACCTTCATTCAATGGGATTTACAGAAAAATTGTGAGCCTGGGTGGCTCACGAGCTCAACGAAAAAAACTACTGAAACGACCTGGTCGACATGGTCAAACAACGCCAGGCCCCATGTTGCACAAGTCATCAAAGCCGCACTCCAGGAGCTCGTTTGGGAGGTCCTTCAGCATCCGCGGTATTCTCCGGACCTTGCATGGAATGATTGCAATCTTTTCCGCTCCCTGTTAAACCATATGAAGGACGTTACCTTCGATAACAACTTCTTTGACACTAGACCAGGCGAGTTTTAGCAGAACGGCATCAACAAACTGGTCGACCGATGGAAGAGGTTATAACCAGCAACGGCGAACCGTTGGATAGACGCAGTTGAACACGATCTTAAGAAGTTGGGAATACGTAACTACGAAGCAACAACTCAAGATAGATCGCGCTGGAGGAGCATTTTGGATGCACCCGGCATAGTAATGCTATGAAAGCAGAAGAGATCTCTGCGTTTTCACATTCTATTGCCACTTTGGATAAAATTGGTGTTATGATGGCGCTAGCCAACCACATTACAAGTCTGGTTTTCAAGCCTCAATTTCTATAAAAAGTATAGTGGACATCCATGTATGACCTGCCGGCATCCAATGCTAGTCTTTTCGGTCAGTTTAATATTCAATCAACCTGCCTCTGTGGCTAAAATAACGGGTGATTTTTTGTCTGTTACTCAACAACGTAGAAAATTTTGGGAAAGGATTTAGGTGTGAAGTCTTTCAAAATACAGCTGGTGCAAGAATTGAATCCCAATGACCTACTGCAACGCAGAATTTTTGTTGAATGGACTCCTGGAAAGTTGGCGAAGATCCAGTTTTTTATCGAAAAATTGTGTTCAGCGACGAAGCTCATTTTTGGATCAATGGGTAGGTAAACAAGCAAGATTATCGATTTTGGAGTGAAGATCAGCCAGAAGAAATGCAAGAGCTACCAATGTATCCAGAAAAGGTTACAGTTTGGTATGGTTTATGGGCTGGAGGTATCATTGGACGCGTAACAATAGACTTGTTGAGAGGCGAGTTCGGGAACATTTTATTTCACGTTTAACGTCTTTAGATTATTTTTTGTAGAGCTATGTTAAAGCTCATGTCTATTCAGACAAGCCTGCTTCAATTAACTCATTGGAAGACAACATTAAAGCATTTACATATATGCGAAATACCGGCCGAAACATTGGAAAGAGTATGACAAAATTGGACTAAGCGGATGGACCATTTGAAGCGCAGTCGCGGTCAACATTTGCATGGAATAATCTTCAAACATTAAATTATATGGACTGTACTATCGATTTAAATAAAATTTCATAAATTTTTCTGAATTTTACGTGTTTTTTTGGAAAACTTAACTATAAATAAATAAATAATTGGCGCGTACACTTCTGTTAGGTGTTTGGCCGAGCTCCTCCTCCTATTTGTGGTGTGCGTGTTGATGTTGTTCCACAAATGGAGGGACCTACAGTTTCAAGCCGACTCCGAACGGCAGATATTTTTATGAGGAGCTTTTTCATGGCAGAAATACACTCGGAGGTTTGCCATTGCCTGCCGAGGGGCGACCGCTATTAGAAAATTGTTTTTATTAATTTTGCTTTCACCGAGATTCGAACCAACGACCTCTCTGTGAATTCCGAATGGTAATCACGCACCTACCCATTCGGCTACGGCGGCCGAATCTTAAAAAATCACACTTTTGGTTAAAATCCCGCTTCATTTCCCCTGTTTTTCCCACAGTTTGTTCCACAAGCACCCACTGTCCGATTTTGAAAAACAAAAACGTTTTCGAGAATACCACTGCGGTAAAAGCCGAGGCGTCCCTACAGTGACCAAAAATATGTTTTTTTTTTAAACCTATTCGTATTCTAGTATGTGAGATAGCTATTTAATACATCATATGCATGTATGAGTGGTTTGACTGCAAATAAGCGAATGTCGTTGCGCACTGTACTGGGGCTAATTTCGTACGCCGCATTATTGTGCGAGTACATATTTGTTTGTGGTTGTTTGTTTTGCATAACATGCGAGAATTTTTATTTTTGGATTTATTTATCAACGCTGAAAGGTTTCTATGCACCATTCGATTCGATTCACCAGTCGTTAGAATAAGTACTTTGATGTTTTTACCTATCAACCAACTACTTCACTGCTTTCATTAGGTGTGATATTCCGGGTTTTATTAAATTGATGTACATATTTATTAATGGCAATGTTTGAATGAGCCTGTGTGAGTGCCTAGGCATTTCCTTTGTGCTTATCACATCTGATATTGGCTTAAGTTGTTAGGCGATGTTTGATGTGTGCTGTGTGAATGCGATTTGTTGATTTGTTTATAATTAAAAATAAATACGAGTGTCATACACACGTGCCTCCAACAACAGAAAAAAAAGTATACTTGTAACTATATATTCATATTATATTAACACATTTATGTATGTAAGTGAATGCAGTTCATTTCTATCAAATAGACGCACTTCATAGCACAAACTGACAGCATCAAAATAAAGTGCACACCAATATTGACAAGTTTTGCTTATTTATACCTTCTTTTTTTTTGTTAAAGCATATCAAATCAATCAAATAAGTTTGTACTATAACAAATACCATGCACGCAGAGTTTTGAATATACTCGTATCATAGTACAAAACTTACACAAATTGGGCAAGTTTTTATCAAAATTTCAGACTTTCTTAGTTTAGAAAAATTCTGGGTATGCAGTTTTTTAGCCCATTAAATTTTAGTCTAACAAAGTACAAGTTTCAAGGGGCTCAAAAATTACGTTCATTTTTGACGATTTGATTTCGCTGAGGTGTTTTCGGTGTATTTTCTTCATACAGCGTCATGCGTTGCTGTTTTAAATTTAATTATATTTTGTATAAGTTTAGTATGCCATAAATTTTTATAAAAGTATTTAAAAAATAACTAAATAAATAGTCGAAATATTTCAATATGTGCTGTATACTTTATTTTAACGCTGGCAGTGCATACCTTAGCTCAGGAGATGCTGCTTTTGCTTGTGAAAGGCAATAAATTTGCAGAAACTTAATAAAATATATTTTACAATAACCGATAGCCCTGGTAGCTAGTGCGATTACATTAGATTAGTCTGTAATTTGAATTATATTTTAATAAAAACAAATTTTTAATAAAAAAAAATAATAATAATTTTACACACACTCAAAATGCTAAGTGAATCCCAGTAGTGAAATTATTTTTATTGCCCATTTCCGGCTGGAAGTGAGTACTTTTCTACTAGTTGAAAGGGAAAGGACCTTTTAAAAATACAAAAACAAGCTCGAGGGCGTTCCACAGGGAAGTTGGTGTTAGCTTCAGCATCGTTCGGTAATTTATTTTTTGTTTTTGGATGTGAAAAAATGCGAGGAGATAAAAGCAAAGTTGGATGCTGTCTAAGGGGACACTTCGCCATATATGACCACAGTTAGATATTGGTTCAGCGAATTTAAGCGTGGGCGAACATCCGTTTTTGATGAGGAGCGACCAGCACGCCCGAAAGACGTGGTTACCGAGCAAATCATTTAAAAAGTCCACGACATGATTCTCACTGATCGTCGAGCGGAAGTGCGCGAAGTAACAGAGGCCATAGGTGTGTCGATCGGAATGGCAATTAATATTTTACATGATAATATAAATATATATGATTGGCGTATACACCCTTTTTGGGTGTTTGGCCGAGCTCCTCCTCCTATTTGTGGTGTGCGTCTTGATGTTGTTCCACAAATGGAGGGACCTACAGTTTCAAGCCGATTCCGAACGGCAGATATTTTTTATGAGGAGCTTTTTCATAGCAGAAATACACTCGGAGGTTTGGCATTGCCTGCCGCGGGGCGACCGCTTTTAGAAAAATTTTTGTTTTTAATTTTGGTGTTTCACCGAGATGCGAACCTACGTTCTCTCTCTGAATTCCGAATGGTAGTCACGCACCAACCCATTCGGCTACGGCGACCGTCATTTTACATGATAAGTTGGCGATAAAAAAATTGTCGGCCCGATGGATGCCGCGATTGCTCACAATCAACAACAAGCGGACGCGGCTGTTAACTTCGAATCAGTGTTTGGAGCAATTTGCGGAAGATCCGAAGGAATTTTTGTGTCGAGTTGTCACCATTGATGAAACCTGGATTCATCATTACACTCCAGAATCTAATGAATTTCTCCCTCTGAATCTGCTTCAAAGAAGACGGAGACAGTCCCATCGGCCGGAAAGGTCGTGGCGACTATCTTTTGGGATGCGAACGGCGTTATCCTCAAAGATGTTTTAGAAAAAAAGAAGAACGATCACTGGACAATATTACAGTGAGTTATTGGACCGCTTTTTGGATTTTTTTTTTCAAAACTAGATGGCAACTGGCATCTTAATTATTTTTCGTAACATTAATTTCTAACCTTCTTACTTTCTAAAATCCAATTCATAGAAAACTACACGATTTGGTATGAGGTTCTGCCGTGTTCAATTAGGGCGTTATTGTAATTGTCATGACAGAACGTGGAACATTTCTGCTCAAACGTTCTTTTGTTTTTGTTCTCTGTTTGTTTAATTTTGTGACGCAACATCCTTCACCGAGGCAGTATGGACTCTAACATATGGGCTCATACAAGAGAGCTTTTGAGCACTCAAAAGATCGTATTAATGGTTCATCCGCCTTGCAGCTCTGATTTGGAACCTAACCATTTATTTTTGTTCCCGTACTTTAAAAATAGAACGCCTTGTTGAAGCCTTTAAAAAGCGCGTTTTGGAGGTAACCATTTCTCAGTGGCAAAAGTGCATTGAAAATCGGTTGAAGCGAGTGCAGAAGTGTACTGACTTCCTAGGTGAATATTTTGAAAAACCATGAAGCTATTTTCATGATTATTTTACTGTGTTTTCATTATTGGGCGCAAAATACAGAAGGCAACCTTCATATTACTGGAAAATACGCGAATATGACTCATTCAATAAGGTTTACGTATGAAGTAATTGTTTTCAAAACTCCTAAGTTTTTTATCTTTTTTATATTAAAGCAAAAGCATAAGAATAAATTTGCCAAATAGGTTCTATTTCTGAGCCGTCCTTAGTGTGGATGGGGCATTTGTGAGGACATAACCTTCCAAAACTCTCATGTTTGTTTTCCCATGAAAAAGATAAAAGTTGCGCACACATCACTAGTAGGAGCGCAGCATCTCGGAATAAGTTATATTTCCTACAGGAAAGGGTCACACGAGTAATGGCTACAGTTATTCAATTAGAGCTTAGTCATATAAAAAGGTAGGTACATATTCACGTAGCATTTAAATAAACCATGAAAAAAATTACAAAACAATGCAAATAAAAAAACGAACAGAACTGCGGAAGTGTGACGATTTTATTTAATATAGCACTAATACGCTACTGATTTATTAAAATTAATTGTATACAAATGTGAGCTTATAAAGAAGAGTAAAAGTGATCGTGTGGAATGAAAAAATTAAGCAATCAGGTATTTTATTCAAGAGGGAGGGGAAAGCAAATACTATATTTCATTGTTAATAAGTACCGGTTTGTTTTAATGGAAAATTATCGGAAATTATCACAAATAATCAAGTTTTGCGTTCGCGTACGTAAAAAACTTGCAAAGTAGGGGAAATTGAGTGCGCGAAGTGACAGTTGACTTGAAGGGGAAGTTGCTAATTCATGCTGGAAAAGTGTTTGCTTTCCTGTTTGCAAGAAAAGAACAGTTGCAATTTGAAAAATCAAACAAAGCGAAAAACTGATTTACTACTGAATACGTAGTAAAAAGTAAGAAATTCAATAGGGAGTGTGTAATTAGGGAATATTAAAGTTTGTTTAGTAAAATTGGACTATTCAAGCCTACAAAAAGTTCTGTCTTTGTGAAGTGGGTTCTGCATGCGACTAACGTAAAAAAGATACCAACCATTTGATAACGAGATTTGCATGTTTTGGATATTTTTGTAGTTGGAAGATAATTGTGCTTTACTCTCTTGCAAGTTGCTACTGGATATTTATCACTGGAAATGTATTCGAACATACCTTAAGAAACAAACGTTTAAGGGGACAGATAACTGTAAAATTTCGAAAAAAAAATTGTTTTTTTTTTCATAAAATGTTAATATAATCCTTGAAGAATATGTCAAAAAAATTTTAGAATGTAAATTTAAGTATTTCTTATAAAGGGTTTTTCAATAAGGGCGGGTAGATGTGCAGAATGTCAATCGTGGCGTTTGCTGTGTGGCACGTAGCGCTGTCCTGCTGGAACCACATGTCGTCTAGGTCCATATGGTTCAATATGGGCGCTCGCTGTTGACGGTGACCGCCCCACCAACGTCGTTTTCAAAAAAGTACGGACCAATGACGCCGTCGGCCCACAATCCACACCAAACGGTATGGTGAACCTCGTGTGGATTGGTGTCGTCCCATATACGCCGATTTTGTTTGTTAACACAGCCATTCATCCAAAAATGCGCCTCGTCACTAAAGATGATTTTTCGCCCAAAACTGGGGTTATCTTCCAAACAATTCGAAGCCCAGTCAGCGAACAAACGGCTTTGTCTATGTTCATCAACTTTGAGCTCCTGGGTCAGTTGGATCTTGTACGGGTGTAGGTCCAAGTCCCGACGCAAAATTCGCCAAGTTGAAGTCTGTGAAAGGCCAAGTTCTTGTGCACGGCGAGGAATAGACTGCCTCGGGTTCTGCTGTACACTTTCACGGACCGCGGCAATGTTCTCGGCTGATCTTGCGTTCCTTGAACGTACGGGTGTTGGCTGATTGTTTACTGACCCGGTCGTCTCAAACGTTGAAGAGTCGACTTTGAAGGGCCACCACGTCTACCGAAAAATGGGCGCAATATGCGAAACGTTTGCATTAATGAACACTCATTTTGATAATAAAGTTTTATCATTTGAACGTGCTGTTCAATCGTGTAACTTGCCATGATGATTTGGCATAAACAACTGAATAATAAACAAAAGATTTGACAGATGTCACCAAAACTAAATGGCTGCCACAGGGCGCCAAAATCGACCCGCGCCAATTGAAAACCCGTTTATTTTAGATCGTCAACCGTGACGACTCTACTCGTATTCTTTGCGTTCGAGCGCTGGGAGAGGTAAAGTTACGTTGCCGACTTTTTTTCTGAACACTATATTTTTCGAATTGGCGTACACGATAACACGAAAAGTTATTGATCGATCTTCCTGAAATTGTGCACACATCTTTTTTATGATATTACTTTCTATGTGTTTCAAGTTTTCGAAAATTGTTCGAAAAAATAATTTTTTCGAAGCAAAAATAGTAGGAAAATTCGTCCCAAAACTCATTTTTTTAAGCATTTTATTCCGCGAATTTTTTTTTCCATCTTTTTTTTTGAATTCATATAGAAATTATGACATTAATAAACAAAAAAATTTTTGGTGTTTTGTATTCAGGTCACTGACGCCGATTCTACGAAGCCCGCCGATAGAGAAGTCCCGCTGCGACCTTCCTGGAATTGAGTGCACATCCGCCATTTTAAATGATTAAAAAAAAAAAAATTATATTATTTTAATGTATAAATAAACTGTATGCCAATTTTGAAAAAAATATATTAACTTCTTAATTTTAAATAATTTTAATGAAAGTCAGGGGAAATATGGCCGTTTACAGGTATCTGCCCCCTTAAATCATTTTGGAGTGTATTCGATTTGATGCAAAAAACATTGCTAAAATTTACTTATCAAATTTATATTTACTCAAATTTCTGTTAATCGCAAAAGAACTTTGCCAAAACCCATTCCACCGTCTCAAGATGAGCTTGGAAACAAAAAGCAACGCAATTTCTAAAAGGATGATACGGTGGGGTACCTACTTGCACACCGCGGCGTTTCATGAGCCTCAAATGAATATTTCCAATAGTCTTAACGCTCAATTCTCAATGACGCGCTAATACAGATGCTCAAATAAGCCCACTCGAGCTTTACCTTATTTGTATATACATATTTACTATATGTAAGTACAACACTAGCTGACGAAGAAAGTCTCTTTTATGTGGAAAGTGGTCTGATGTTTTCGTGAAGACTTAACGAGATGTTTGCTAAAACTCGAAATTTTTTGGAATAAAATTTATGCATAAATCTTATAAATTGACGATTATATGTAAATTGTGATGTGATTTATGTTTGCATGATGGTGATATCATGAAATTAAAGTTCACTATCGCAAGCGCTTTGACCTTAAAATAGAATTTAATTATAGTAATAATTAGTTGCTATATCGGCATCTAGTGGGCGCATTGTGCCATTTGGTTTCAGTAACAGTATTCGATTCAGAAGTAATCGGTTGTTAGTCTAGAACTCCTATCCACGCGGTGGTATTGCCACCTTTGGTATAATCTGCGCGAACAGCTATTTTAAGTCGCTTGATCTGAGTCAGACGCATTTTGCAAATGCCCATTATGGGACAGATGTTGAGTTACCCCAGTTTTTGGTCTGCGAGTGGTATTTCTTCCCCAGATACCCTGCATAACTGCAAGCGTTCGCCTGTCCGCCACTTGAGCACGCGTCCGATGGGAGACTGGGAACTCCACAAATATGTAAATAACCATCGCGTTTGAATATTTAAGGTGCAAATCCCCTTAAAATGATTCATCAGCAAACGAGGATGTCCGCTAAAGCTTGCAGTGATTTTTAGAACGGGATTTTTAAAATGGCGAATAAGTGGACTAAATTCCAAGCTTTTATCCGATTACTTGAATTTTAGGAATGTCTATGTGCTCCAAATAGCAGGAAGCTTTCTTGGTGGTTAAAGCGAAGATTATGTCTTGCAGGACTAGTTGTATATCCAAGTGGAAAATACAATTTTTTCAGAAATTTTACATAAACGTGCGTTTGTTGTAAGATGATACCATGCACCAATTTTACGCATTTTTGTCACTGGCTAATGAAATAGCGGCCGCCAGAATTCACAGAGAGAACGTAGGTTCGAATCTCGGTGAAACACGAAAATGAAGAAAACCATTTTTCTAATAGCGGTCGCCCCTCGACAGGCAATGGCAAACCTCCGAGTGTATTTTTGCCATGAAAAACTTCTCATAAAAATATCTGCCGTTCGGAGTCGGCTTGAAACTGTAGGTCCCTCCATTTTGTGGAACAACGTCAAGACGCACTCCATAAATAGGAGGAGGAGCTCGGCCAAACCTCCAGAAAGGGTGTACGCGCCAATTATATATATATAATATATATATAATGAAATAGGGGCTTTTAGTTGAAAATTACCGCTAAATTGAAAGTGAGTGTGGTTAATTTAGCTCATTATGTGGATTAACCGATTTACTCAATGTAAGTACCAATATTGAAAAACGCTAAGTTGAACCTTAGTAGTTTACCGCACAAATTAAATGACCGTACTGCTCTGCTGCTTAAATCGAATGAATCTTTACTTCCGTTTTTTGATTATTGTTGATTATTGTCTTAGGGTCATTGTACAGTCACAGGGTGACAGTTGATTCCAAAAGGCTCTTTTATACTCATATAGCATGGTTGCATAAAAAATAGTTTAATTTCACAGAAAATCGTATCAAAAAGCTAAAAAAATTACCATACAAATTTAGATATTACTCAATAGGAAAACATTATTCTAGCTAAGAAATGTATTAAAAATATTTGTTATTGTAAGATTTCCAAGTCAAAGATTTTATTGTGTACATATGTATGTATATTTTTTTGCCGATATTCTATTGTTTTTAATGTTACCGTAAAAATTCTAATTGAGCATAGCAACCCCGCCAATACGCTCAAGCAAAACGACCAAGCGCTCACACCATCACACACCTAGGGGCCTGTCATACTCACAACTAGATGCCTGCCAAAAAAAAAAAAAATGGAAAAAAGAAGGGTGTCTTTACTTGTATTTTTGTACACTGCATACGTCTTAAGCTCTAGCTACAACAAGTCTAAGGTCTGGTTACGTCAAAACCTTAGTCACTAATTCATAAAGTCTAGTTGTACACGTATACAATATATTATATATATATATATGTATATATATATGTACATATGTATATAGAAGCTTATATATGTACTTTATATACAAATCATGACTCTTCTCAGAAATGCTGGAGCAGAGTGTAAGGTTTTTGCCTAACAAATACAAAGCAAATAACAAAAACATCCAAACACCCTATTCAACAGTATTGAAATGAAATTAAAAAGCGGAAGATAAAAAGTTAACGTCATAAATAGATTCAAAGCGAAAAGTATTTCTAGGAAATATATTTTTTTCCTGTTAACTAATTTTGTGGAAACTATGCCAGTATGAATTTAATTTGTTCAATTAATTGTAAATAATTATAAAACTACTTTTTGGCTTTATTTTGCCCAACAAATGCGTGCTTGTACATAATAGAACTCTTATCGAACTAAAATATTAAATTATTTATTAAACGTACAGTAAACGACGTCATTAAAAACATGACGTACGTACATTTATTTGCAAGTTTCTTTTTTTTTGCATTATTCAAAGCGTGTAAGCAGAATTTTGCATACATACATGTACATATACATATGTGTATATTTATGTATATATTTACATAATTTCATCTGGTGCGGTTTTGTAAATGTAATTGTAAACCCAGCAGAAGGTGAAAGGGTGATTTTACTTCATTTCGCTTTTTCATCTTTTATAAGTAAGCAAAAAATCGGAAGAAGTTAAATAAAAATATTTCTCGTATATTAAAAGAGGACGAAATGTGTAGTGCAGGATTAATTCTAAGAAAAACAAAATAGTGTAAATTCGGTTTACTTCAGTTTCACCGAAATTCGAACCAACGTTCTCTCTGTGAATTCCGAATGGTAGTCACGCACCAACCCATTCGGCTACGGCGGCCGCGCGTTGGGATCTCTATATGTACGAGGGGGGTCAATAAGTACCCGTGTTAGAAATGAAGACACCATTTTTATAATTTTGTTTTCAACAAAGTGCCCTTGTAGAAAAATACACTTCCCCCAACGCTCCCAAGCGCTCTAATAACTCATTGCAGTATTGTTCAGTAATCGTTCTTCCTTTTTCTAAAAAATCCATTAGGATGACGCTGTTCGCATACCAAAAAATCACCGCCATGACCTTTCCGGCCGATGGGACTGTCTTCCTCTTCTTTGGAGCAGATTCACCCGGAGAAATTCATGGTGTGTACTGATGAGTCCAGGTTTCATCAACGGTGACAACTTGCCGCAAAAAATCCTTTGGACCTCACTTAATTTGCTCCAAACACTTTTTGCAGTTAACAGCCGCATCCGCTTGTTGTTGCTTGAGAGCAAACGCAGCACCCATCGGGCTGACAATTTTTTCATCGCCAATTTATCATGTAAAATATTAATTGCCACTTTAACTGTGGTCATAGGTGGCGAAGCGTCCCCATAGACAGCATCCAACTTTGCTTTTATCTCCTCGCATTTTTCCCATCCAAAAACAAAAAGGGAATTACCGAACGATGCTGCTCTTTTCCCATCTTAGCGAAAATCTCGAAACACGTTTTACTCGAATAGCTGCCAAATCCAAACTAACCTATTAATCAGTCTGAAATTTATTTTGCCTTCTTTTGATAGATGACAGCACACGAAGCTAACACCAACTTCCCTCTGGAATGTCCTCTGTCATCAAACACGGGTATTTATTGAACCGCCCTCGTAGATATTATTATACCCGAATTCCGCTGAATAAACTGCTGGTTTCAAATTAATATTATGTAATTTGCAATTTTTCCCATTCTTGAACGAACAAACGTATCTTTTCTCAATTTTCCGACTAACATACATTCATAGTCAAGGGCTGACCAAATTGTGAGAGCCAAACTAGTTCATTTCTACGGCAGCAGGGTTTATGCTAACGGAATAACCAAAGAATGATGGAGTATAAGGTTGGCGCAATGCAGGCTTCCTATACTGGCCCTGGCCATATCATTACTGGAACTATTGATTGCCCTTTCCTTCTGAGTAAAATTCAATTTGATGTTCCCTATAAGAAACTTCGACAGTATGAAACCTTGAAAATTGGCTTCTTAAGAACCAGGGTGAATTTTACATCGCCGTATGGCATCTTAGTCAACCATCTTAAACCGTTTTATTTCTTAGTAATTATTAAACTATTGTATATTAGCTTAACATAGTCTGTAAGAATTTATCCATTCAAAGGCAAATAAACAACTAAACAAAAAACAAACAAAAAATAAAAAAAAAAACAATTTAACAACAATTTTGAATACTCACTGACTTTTTCACATGCAAGCAACTATGCACGCACAGATTTGTTTATTTTCTGTGTTGACGTCACTCAAAGCACCAGAATTTGTTAAATTCGCCGAAGCACAGTAGCAGCGGTGTTGAGATAGCGCCACTTTGTATAATCTACAACGTGAGGGGTAGTGTGTGATGACCAACCTACTGTATTCTGTTAAACGCGGAAAGATTTTATATGTATAATATTTCTTTAAGGGGGTTTTTACGGATTTTTTTCGGATCGATATCTAAATCACAAAATAGTAGAATCAAATTGGTAAAAGCAAACAAAAATTAACTTTATGAAGTCAGAACTTCACGAGTTTTTGTATTATACGCTTCATCCATCAGTATATGTGAGTAAAGTTTAACAGTTTATGTAATAAAGCGTCTTTCACAAGTGGCAGCTATGTCGATGCCAGTAATTGATAATTTCTAGACGGCGTCTTTTTTTGGTTTCATCTTGTCAAGTAGACAGGTGCAAGGCGAATTTAGTACTTTAAAAAACAGTTACTTTATTTTTCGCGAAGTCTGATGTCAGCTCCCTTCCCAATACAAAATAAACGAACAAAACAAAAAAAAGAAGAGAAAATATACATGTTTGAGAAAAGCCAGTGACTGGCTTGGTAATATTGTGATTTGTGAGATTAAAACGAAACAAACTACTGAAAACCAAGAGCCGTATTTTAAATTGTGAAAGCACAAATTAATAGAAAGCCTCCAAATGCAGTTTGTTGGGTTTTTATGAGGAAGACGCCGTGGCAAGAAAGTGTGCATGTGACGGTATAATTTCTTGTGCTTGGTTGTTTCCATTGCGCTCGCCTACTCTTCTTCTTCACACACAAGTAATTCCTCTTCCTTTTGTTTGTTTATTCATGGACTCTATCATTCTTGGACAGATGTACAATTCTATATTTTGTTCTGGTTCTGGGTTTTTGGAAAAGTAAAGTCTATTTGAATAAGCCAACGATTATTCCAGAGCTGAAATACAACATCCGGATCGAGTTTGCTGAACTCAATGCGATAATGTGTTAGCAAGTTCTTAAGCCTGCTGCGGTCGCAGTAGCCGAATGGGTTGGTGTGTGACTACCATTTGGAAGTACGTAGATTGGAATCTCCGTGCATGAACTATCAAGAAAAAGTTATTTCCTAATAGCTGTCGCCCCTCGGCAGGCAATGACAAACCGCCGAGTGTATTTCTGCCATGAAAAAGCTCCTCATAAAAACCATTTGACGTTCGCAGTCGGCTTAAAACTGTAGGTCCCTCTATTTGGGGAACAACATCAAGACGCACACCAATAGGAGGAGGAGCTCGGTCAAACACCAAAAGGGTGTGAGCGCTAATTATTATTATTTTTTTATGACAACCTGTAGATTTGCTGATTGTCATTCAAATGATGCCATTTTTCACATATAATTGTTAAGAGCTGAATTTTGAATAAAAATAGGGTTACCGGAAAGAATCTAAATTTTTACAAGTTTTATTTTAGAACAACATCTATTCGTGTCCTTTAAAAGACACTTTATAAAATCCCCTCAAGAACAAAGCAGAGCGGAAATGGAAAGTACTTTCTTTCTTGCATCGCGTTAGGAACAACAGTCGTTCTTTAGTACATATGTACATACATATGTCTGGTTGTACATAGCATCGGTCACTTTCGATTTTTTATAAAGATATGAAAAACCATTTTTAAAATTCCTTTATTTTCTTTGAGATTTCAAAAATAAGCTAAAAAAGCACAAGCGTACATTTTTCCTCTTAACGCGCCCACAGATTTGTGCGTTAATTTTTTGTTATTAAAACTTTGCCAATAAATGTTTTTGTTTACAGTATATGGTTGTATGTGTGCGCATAAATTATTGAGCGCTTTCAAATTCACGTTTTGTTTCATCTGACCGTCTAATGTACGCATATATGTATGTAAGAATTTTCGACGTGTGCCGGGCTATATGCCTCCCAGCAAATCCACCGATTCTAAGGCGAAAGCCTTAATAACAACATGGGATTTAGTGGTTTCTAGCTGGTATGTGCTCACCTATGTACGTATATACCGACATATGTTTGCTCTATTATATGATAATTTACACCAGCGACTCATCGTATGTCTGCTCTATGGCCTGCTCTTGGCCACTGCTGCCCCGCTGCTGTTCGTTAATTACCTAACCAAGCGCGTCGCCGCCGCAAAGTACGCAGTTCCGCCCGAATGCGCTCGCTAGCATTTATGCTTGCAAACATACGAACGTACATACATTTGAAAAAAAAAATTAAATTGTGAATATGTATAAATAAGTACAAACATATTGACACATCCTAAATATGTGGTAATCGCTATTTAACTGTAATGGCAACAACAGCTGCCGTTGAAGTTCCATCAAAGCGATTGTAGATATTTGTTTTTTAACTTAGCATTCTATGAAATGCGTGTGAAGGGTTATATATTCTTTGGTAATATTTATGTATTTATAAAAATTAATTGAACTATGTATTTTTTTATTTAATTAGCTTGATTTGAAACGATTGCAATTAAAATTATTTGCTTTTTGCTTTGATTTATTTCTACTCCGACTTGTGGGCTATAAAAATACACCTTGGATAGGTTGGCTTGTGCAACCAATAATTGTTGACTTTTCTGTTATAATTCGCTATTGTCAAACTGTTAGCCAGCGAAGCAATCAACTAACCAACAAACGTCGACCGATAGACCTAAAAACGAGGGCAGCAGCCCGTCAAGTTAACCATTTTCGAATACGTTCAATGAATCATTCACTTGTGCCTGCCTGCTTACCGCATATGCACCGACCTCCCCGTTCAACGTTTGACTATCTTACCGATCAAGCGGCCACTGAATTTTTTGATTTCACAAGTATTTAGATGCTAAGCTCACTGCTTCCTCCCAACGAAAGGCACTTTTTGTTTTAGCTTTAATTTAGTATTTAACATACCTTTGCTATTAATAAACTGTTTTCACGTTTCACTAAAATTTTATTACGATACTGGTTAAATTTATAAAGTTATAAAATGCATGCAAACGAATAAAAAAACAACGACCGAGGTGCGCTTTGCCTCGACTTGGTGTAGCAGATATTTTTCCACAGTATCTGCGAGATGCAAGATACTCGCACAACTTGTCACACACAAACAATAAAACTGTTTAATTTGAGGCAGCCCTCAACTATTGCTGTCAAATTGGCATTGCTGCCAACTGCATTGTTTTGCTTTGAATGACAGACAACTGACAACTGTCTATACCGGATATGGAAAGGAAAAGAAAAAGTATTGCTTTAGGAAATTAAAGTTGAAATAACTGTATACGTGTTTATAATGGAGAAAATGTAGAAAAAGTTGATTGTATAAAATATAAATTAAAAAATATTCTGTTCCTTCTTCATATGAAGGCACTTTCACTAACGATGATGGGCCAATTTTTCGTTTGCGTCAAAACGATATCATTTAGTTGAAAAAGGAAGCACTAGAAGTTCACGTCACCGGAAAAATGCGGATTTATATCCCAGAAGATGTTTTAGGTAAGTTTTATGCTGATCGAAAAAATGCAGATTTATATCCCAGAAGATGTTTGGGGGAAGTTTTATGCTGATCGCAAAAATGCAGATTTATGTCCCAGAAGATGTTTGGGGGAATTTTATGCCGATCGGAAAAATGCGGATTTATATCCCAGAAGATGTTTGAGGGAAGTTTTATGCTGGACCATCTGTTGCTCCCATAACAATGTGATGTTACCCGTACATGCTGTGCTTCTTTAGTTGACTTCATAACCTCCATGAATTATTTTCTATTGCCCTGAACAAAGAAAAGGGCTGGGCTATTTTGACCCGCGTCGGCTAGCTGAGTGCCCGGTAAAAAGTTCAAAAAGTCTAAAGATGTGGAATGATCTATTGTAAGTTTTGGCAAATAGCAGCAGAACTACATTTTGCCAACGAATGATTTGTAGAGATTTCACATGAACATTTGCATATAAAAAACTAGTAGGGAAGGCTAAATTTGGTCGGTACAGAACTTTTTATACCCGCGCATATATATATGTATAATTGGCGCGTACATTCTTTTTGGGTGTTTGGCCGAGCTCTTCCTCCTATTTGTGGTGTGCGTCTTGATGTTGATCCACAAATGGATATGCCCGCGCATATTTTAGTAAAATTAAATTTTTTGAGTGAAACAAACTCATAGACAGTGAGAGTTATAGTCTGTAATATCAAACAGAGAGACGAAATTTTGATCGTAGACGTTTTTTCTATACGCCCTTAATAATATTTATGTCGGATATAAAGGAGTAGGGTAGCAATATGTGTTATAATACTGCTGTGCACAAGCGCGCGGGTATAAAAAAAATAGTGCGTATTGGGTACTCCGATTGTTCCCACCGTTCGACAAGTGAAGATGATTAAAGAGTTAGGAAAACTTTTGGAATTGTGCCGGGGTGATTTGGACGAAATGTGCAAAGGTGTTGCGACCATTCAAATTCATCAAAGAAATTCAAAGTGGAAAAGTCAGCATCGAAGATTGTAGGTACTATTTTTGGGTATAGGTAAGAAGTTGTATCATCTGATTGCTTGTTTATTATCCTTAAATTATTCCGTTATACACCTAGACCGGTGTATCGTCTTCCAAGCTGAGATCTACGCTATAGGCAAAGAAACAAAAACGATAAAACTAATGGACGTACCTCCGACAAACCTTACCATTTTTGTTAATAGTCAAGCAGCGAACAAGTTACTGGCCTCAGCGCAGAAGGTCGCTCTCGCTTATCCACAAAACAAAACCACACTTTGTTGGGTCCCCGGCCACTCTGGAGTGGAGTGAAATGACAGAACGGATGAGTGTACAAGGAAAGACTCTGAGCAGGAACTTCAGCGAGTGGTAAAGGATTAACATTGTTCTAAACGAACTGTACACTGCGATTGACTTGAGCGTAATCGCGGAAACCAATAGATGTTGGTCTCTGACTATCAACCACAGGGTCTTAAATCTGGCCAAAACTGAATCTTAAAAGGACAAAATGTCTCCTTGGATTCAACAGAACAACCACCTACGGTGGTATAAGGGTTCTCTGCACTATTGACACTCTAACCAGTATAATGGGTGTACCTCACAACGACTTTTGTAGGAATTGTGGAGATGAAGAAGAAATTGATTGGGTACAAAACTTCCTCTGTGAATGCCCTGTACTACAAAAAAGTCGTCCCAAATATTTTGTCGCTTATTTCTTTAAAGTCTGGGTCTTAGGGCCACCGAGGGGCTTGCCCTACACAGGTAACCTGGCTAACCACACCTAACCTACTTGTCTAAGGAGACTACAATGAAGGGCCAGTACAACGCTAATTTACTGGGCCAGGCAGTCGTACCGAAGGGATGTAGCAAGTTGGCGTGCGGAGTGCTTTTCTGTAAGACAGTGCCTCGGTCGGATTGCGATACATGCCTAAAAAGCTATGGGATTCGCAGAAATTGACCACATAACCCACAGTTCGCATGATTTTTTCCTGTTTTCTAGTTTTAAGGAGTTACGGTAGCCAAATGAAGGCGGCTTTAGCAAGTTATTTTGAAGAGAAGAAATAGAAAATAGAATTCTTGCAATGGCATTATGGCATTTTTTCACGATGTGCAAAGTGTATTTCACTAGAAGGGGCTTACACTGCAACTAGCTTCCCCGTGAGACCCGCGTAACGTTAAACTCCTAATTATCCCGAATTGACCCCATACAATTTTAAACCATATTTGAAACCCAAATGAATTTTTCATGAGAAGCTTGAAGCTGTTGATGAAGATATAACCCTTGCTGTCGATAAAACCTACAACCTACTACGATTCCACGACAGTCGGTCATACGTTACCGAAACGGATTTATATCCGGCCCAGGACTGTCACTCCAGCAGCCTTCCGCGTATGTAAGTATGGGGAATGTTTATGCTACAACAACAACCTACCATTTGTGTGTCAAGCACAAACAGTTTAAGAAAAAAATCGAGAGTTTTAAAAAATGTGCAATGCTGTTGCAAGTAAAAACATATTCTGATAGTTTTGCGTTAAAGCGTTAAGTCGATAGATTTTAAATCCTCAATGCACCAATCGCCTATGCCGACATATAACAATAACAATGAAAAAATGCTAATTATTAAATATATACATCGCATATATTATATTTTACTTCGTACTCACATATTTTGATAATGTTTATGCTTGACTCTTTACGAATGCGTATTTACTATATTTTAAAGTTGTAGTTAAAAAATAAAATATTCAAAAATAATTTTTTATACATTTATATCTTTTTTTAAATACATAAACAAACTTTTTTCTTGCCTTTAATTTTAACAATAATTCTCTATAATGCCAAAAACTAGGACAAATTTTTATTTCATCTAGAAATTTTAAAATAAGTAACGAGAGGGGGAAGTGTTATTAATATCTACAGTACAGCCCATAAGAATAGCTTGTTGAACAAAGAGCGATCATTTTATGGACATCGTCAAGCAAAACTAAATTTTTTTTGGCATATTTGCTATGAATTTTGTTTTCGTTTTGTTTTACCTTTTGTTTTATTCCATTAAATCTAAACATTTATATATTTTACTTTATAAATAATTCAGATGTTTCTATTGCGGTATATGAATATTATTTTTACTATTGCATTTAGTATGTAAAATAGTAGCAATTCTCTGGCGTTTACAAAATGCAACTGAGATAAAAATACAATAAGGTTAAAGTGCAAAAAGGGAATTTTAAAGGTGCATTTGCAGGTTTGTTCGATTTATAGTTAGTCAGAGATTAAAAAAGCATATAAAACTGAGTTCCAGAAACCAACACGTGGGAATAATATAAGTATTTATATGTTTCAAGACTTCCAACAATTGCAGACGTATGGCGTCCATTCCTGGGCGCCATGCATTTTGTTGTTGCTTCGTTAAATTTTTGCTTGATGTTAACTGGTTTTGTTGCGTGTGTATGTTTTTAGACGTCGGGCTACTGCATGTAACACTACATCCGTTGCGTTGTGCTTTATTGATTGATTATTTGTTTTATTGTGGAGGTAGCGGAACACTGTTCACAGAATCCTCCTACGTTTTATGATGGTATACCGAGCGTCTTACGTACTAAACGTTTAGCGATTGCATTAAACTCGTCGCGCCGTTCACGCCACATAATAGCTGCATCCACATTAGCGCCGGACTCAGCATTTGGTTCTGCGAAATAAAGGAGAGGGAAATATTTTAATGTAATAATAACAATACTGGAGGGATATGTTGCTTTACAGCGTTCTATGCATTTAATATTTCTTATTTTCTACGTCCCCATTTCGGTTTCTTCTGTTTTATGCTTTTAATTTGAATCTCTTTGAAACGCTTCAACCAGTGTTGATACTTATTTGCAGTACATATCTTTGCCGCGTTCATACAAGTTTGTGTACAATGTTTTAATGCGCATTTGAATTAATTAGGTTTCTTAAACATTAGGTACAATGGTTCTTGAATGTGAAATGCTATTGCATACTTAACACTTTTATATGCCCAGCGAACAAAAAAAAGAATTGTAATAATAAAAATGCAAATTTATAATTAATGTCAGCTGCAAATAAAGTAGAGACACTAGTTGCTGCTGTTTTGTTATAATGCTTATTTTTAATTCACTTCCTAGTTTACTTACCAGCCAACATTGAAACTACACTAAGTAGAATCTTTTCCACGCTTTGCACGGGGCTCCAACGTTCAGCAGATAATTCGTAGCCCATGGGATCATCGCCAGGCGCATGTAATATTGATATGCAAACACGTCCATCAGCAAAAACTGTAAAAAAAAAATAGTTCAAGTTATTACGTTACCATGAATTATACAACAAAGCACGTCAAAATTATAAAATTTATAAAAATAATCCGCTCTTCCAAACGCAAGAGTGGCTTTAACTCCTTAAACGAACTCAAAAAGAACTTCAGGGGAATGCTAATGGAGTGATAGTCTCAGATTGTGTAAAAATTGTTCTTCAAAATTTGATTTAATAGGTTTCTTATAAACCCACGGTTTATGAAGCATCTAAGCGTTGGTGATATTATATACTTACTATTGGGGTGAAACATGTCACAGGTAAATTTCATTTTAGGTGGGCTCAGCGGATAGTCAGGCGGAAATATAAGACGAGCTGGAAACACGCCACCTTCGAAACACGTTCCCTCTGGTCCGCTGTAATTGAGAATAACGGTTGCTGTTATTAGCAGTTGGGTTTATTACCACACAGGCAAACTCAAATCAAAGTGCAAATATTAGCATTGATTTGCTTTTAACTGCTATGAATAGTCTTAATTACGCGACTTACGCTATCAGCGCTTCCCATACGAAAAAGTTCTCCTCACTTACAGGCCCAGCAACGATGCCCTCCGGCGGGTCCAGAGTCAACTCTGAAAATACATAATCAATTACGCATTAAGTCATACAATTTAATAAACAAATTACACTTTCTATATAATTATTTCATTGGGTAAATAATACAGTTGCACATGAAGCCCACTAGCTAGGTAGTTGACCCAACGAATTTCACTACTTACGTTTGTATTCCGCCATAAGCCTTCTCAGCGCAGACCCGGCCATTTGTCACCTCGTAATCTGCCTTGGCAGCAATAGTAACAGTCACGCACAATCCCAGAGGCTTACTCGACCCCAAATCAGTCTTTTGCTGTTCCTGTCGGTTTTGGCGGAGGCCGAGGTATTCTTCGACGCAGTTTTTAATTTGTATGTTACGTTTTAAATCGAATCAAATAAACTATTGCCACACATTTAATTTTTTGTTGTTTTGCGACTTTCTATGAATATTTTCAGAGCTAAACTCTTTTGTAGTGTTTTGTTGTTTGTCAGATTGACGGAAGTAAAGTGATGCCAGACTAATGAGAATAGCTGACAATTCTTGAAACAATTACACCAGATCACATAAGAAGACCGTGTATTTGGAATCGAATTTAGCAGATAAGTACGTGACGTCACCATTTTCATATTTCTCCTTTGTGATCACTTGATTGTTTCTTTTCTTTTCTGGGTTTGTTTGCTTCCATAAGCATTTTTTTTTAACTAATTTGATTAATTTTTCTCTAGTCCGACAAGTTTTTTAAGTTTTTGCATAATGTATGTGTTTATTTATGCCATCAACAATAACTGCAGTTTTCTTCACTTACGTCATGACTTATTATTCATAGTACTTCATTGCAAAAAACACGGTGTTAAGAAAATTACTGTCAAAAATAACGATTAATATTTTTTCCCTCATAAGTGTTGCGATGCTGTGAAAAGTAAAAGCAAAGGAAGAATTAACTCTTTAAGCGGTATAAAAAAACACTTGTTGCTCTGTTCTTTCTTGTAAAGATAGCTACTACGCTCAAATATTTGTAGAAATATATAGTTTAAAACAATAAAAAACCTCCACAATATTGCATATCAATACGGCAACATCTAAAATAGCAAATAAAACGACACCGAAAGTGAGCAGAGATAAGGCAGGCTGATGTAAAAGAAAATGTCAAATTAAGAAGAGACGTCGTTCATCGCCCAAACGGTTTAGGACTCTGCTAAAAGCACAAAGCTTAAAATAAAATATGAGAATATAATAGCGTTTCCGTAGCTGCTGTTGCATATTATTTGAGTTTCCGGTTTCCGTGATTTAAGTTTACTGAATTCCTTTCATTAGGTACAAAAATTTCTTTAGCACAGAAGAAAACGTTTTGTTTTGCAAAGCTCTAATAAACAGCATTGATCCGAATATAATCGCTCAACTTCCTGTCAAGCAGACATATTAGCACAATTGCGTTTGCCAAAAATATATAAAGGGTAATTTTTTAGCTATTATCTTTTTAAACAGTTGGTTTAAGCAGCTGTATTACTGCCAGCCACGAGGGATGGAAAAAATTTGTCATTTTGTAAGAGTTTCCTGTGTTCTGCACAATAATACAAAAGAAGACGATTTGGAGTTTATTTCTGAGTTGTCTGCAGATACATCTGATGAACTTACAATCTATTGCGAAGCTTTCAGAGGAAATGAAGTGAAAGATCCCACATTGCCAAGATTTATGAATGATAAAATTAAAAATTGCGAAAAACCATTTAACATCAAAAATTTATTAAAAAAACCGGATATCATGAGTAACATACATACATATAAATATAACTAAAAATTCTCTCAATTCAGTCTGAAAAACAATATGTAAATGGAAATTAAAAAAACAAAACATCTACAATTAATAAAAAATAAATAAATAAAGAAATTCAACATTATCTTAATTAAAATTATAAGGCAGTGTAGTAAATAATTCTCAGTGTCCAATTTCCATATCACTGCAAATACATATGTACATATGTATACACACACATATTTACTTTTTGAGGAAATCGACCAGCGACGTCAAAATATCGACTTTCCCCTTTTCTATCTGGGCTTCCCGTTATGTTCGTTCTCCTTTTTTCATGTTTTTTCCAGCATTTCAAACAATTGAAACAATTGACTATCGGACCTCTTTTTCTCATCAGTATACTGCTCCAATATATAGGAGTATAAAATAAAGTAAAAAACTACCTAGTGTTAAAGCATCTTCTAAATCGCTGATCACATTTACAATTTCCCTGTCTAGGACAGCCTCTGGGTAAATTAATCTTCTTTCTTTGAAAATTTCGTTGAGTTCACTGTTTATTAGTTGAAAAAGAGAAAACGATTGAAAACTGTTTTGTCATGCAACCAAATCCTTTTTAAAACTCATAGTTGATATGGGCAAATTAGCCTGGATCTACCCGTTTTTGCATTATGGAGCTTTATTCGATTGCACTTCCTACATAAGCTCCTTTTTTTGTTTTTTTGTTCTTTAAAGTGGTTCTTTTCCCTACTTTTGCTCTTCAGTCTCTTACTTTAGAGATGAGGAATTTTGTTGGCGCATGCAATCACACATTTTTAGTTTCCGGGCTTTCACAGCTATCACCAATTGAGACAAAGTCCTGATTGCTGCTACCACTAGCCACAGGCAAAACCTGCTGCGAAGCTTTATCTCTTTCGGTGGTGTGTTCATAAAGGACTACTGTCTCGTATGAAGTTTCACCAGGCATTTGTTGTAAGCCTTGCTCTCGGAAATTTGGGTCTGCAAATACATTGTATGCTTACATGTCCATAGTAAAATTTATTCACACTTATGAAATCCTCCTGGGGATCAAGTGATGCTAAAATCGTTATTTTGCATTTTATTTGCTTCTTTTTTTTAATTTCACACGAGGTAGGTCTATTGAAAAAATTTTTAATTTTTGTGATTTTTCCTGCTAACAATTTAATCAGCTGTTCCCAAGGCGCATTTTTTGAAAGTGGTGGCCCTAGGCCAACAACAATGTTTTGTACGTTTGATTGTCAAAGCAAAGTATTGGGAAAGTAGAAAACAAATTCATCGAATTCATTATCATTCAACGATTTCACTGCCTTGTTTCATTCTGGGCTGACAGCCACATGGACACCGCGAAAGAAAAGAACAAATCAGCTGATTTATCAATATGACCTTTAATATAATACATAGATTCACCTCGGCTGTTCGTAAAACTTGCAAATTGTTACTGGTTTTGCGTTCATATAATTTTATTGATATGAAGCAAGAATTCTCGGAAATTAAGTTACTGGATAATTTTCACATGAAAACCACCACAAACATCATTCACAATTTCAGCGGCTTGGCTTGCATTTTCGCCTTTATCAAAGAAAAATTGTAAAATGTACTGAATTTCTCTCTTTGTTGACTTCCACTGTTAACATCCTGCAACTCACAACTGAATGGAACAAACAAAACCCAACAAAATAATTTCCTTAGTGTAAAATGTCATCTTGACAAGAAGCATACACTTTAAATTGTTTGATCGATACTTCACGAGATATCAATCACTACAGCCATCTACCGAGAAAATAATGGACTTTTTCCCCCAAACGATACTTTAGTTATTAATATATCAGTTAATAAACAACCAAAGTGAATGACAAACAAAATATAGAGATTTTTTATTGGCCCCTAGACCCATTAGTATTTCCAAGCAATATTATTTTGACTATGACTACCTTATCTTCTTTTATATAATTTTTATTAAATTACAATAAATAAATAAAAAAAAACACGATTACCAAATGAAAATTTATCTGTTTGCGCGCTTCCGCTTCCAATACGCATAAGAACAAGCCAATACAGTAATAAGTGCCCTCCGGTGGATTCTCACTCCTGCGTCTCCCTCATCACAGGCGATTCTGTCATGCAACCCGAATATAAACGCGAAATTAATGCAATCACAGAAATTACAAAACCTTAAAAAACGTTACACAAAACACATGACAATGAATGTAATGAAAGCCACAACGGATGCAGATTTGGTCGAATTTCTGTTAGAATGGGCCGGCTGACTGAGTATAAGGATTGCGAGACAGCTGTTGCAGGTGCTCGCTTGGTGGCTCTTGCCGCTGTTACCGCTGCTGCCGCAACGCCTGTCACGAAAGCATTGTTTGCACGGCGATTGTTGTGGTCGCTATGGAAATTATGAACAAATAAATGGATTTATTTCATTGCCGTTATGCAATCGAGAGAGTTGGGCGGCACAAATGCATTAAAGTGCGTAATGCAAAAAACGAGAATAAAAATATGTACATACATACACCTGTCCATATCTGTGTATACCTGAGTACTTATGTAATTGAATTTAATGCACAACTGCGTCTGTTTGGCGGAATCGGATGCACCGGATGTGCTTTACACCATTGCGGATCGTTCGGGTTCTCCGGCGGCTGACATGCCAGATAAGAGTTTGTCGGTTTGTCGGCTTATCGAAACTGTAGCTTTGGCAGAAATTTCCCCAATTTACCAAAACAATTGCAGCTGAGTTTATTGAATTAAAAAGTGCAACACAAATTGTTCCCCAAATTGCCAATTTGGAGGTGCTGCCATGCATTTATTTCTGTTGCCTCTGAATTTTTTTTGTACTTATAAATGGCGGCAGGCAGCATTCATCTGGTTCTCTTTCCTGCTGTTGAGCCTTCTTGTGATTAATGTATGTAGCCGCCTTTGAATTATTTTCAATTTCATAAACATTTTCAGCTACGCCAAATGTGTATTGGATGGCTCGCGTCGTTAATTGTAAAATAGTGCGGAATATTCCAACGGCAATACAATATCGAAGGAGATTAAATAATATGTAATTAACTGACTGGATATTGCCACTATGATGCCTGGAGCAAATCGGTGTTCAATTATTTTCATGTAGATATTTGCATTTTCGCAAGGGTATAAAACGCGAATAATAAGGGTAGTAATAGTAGTTTTTGACAGCGTCATAGGTTGCGTATGCGGATGAAACACTTACATACGTACAAACGTTCATAAATGAGGCTGTGCAACAAACAGCGGCACCCAAACTTGCCTCAGGCCAACTGCACTGTCTCAGGCGCAGCAATTTTTGTGATCAGCGAGCAGATACCCGTCGACCTCATGGTCTGGGAACGAACGGATTCCAAGAAGAAACACGTCATCACTAGCCTCTCAGAAAGGAGATACCAAACCATGCTGCGGTGGCAAAGCCGATGGGACACTGGACCGATTGGCAGATGGGCGGCGAAACTTATTCCATCAATTGACAAATGGGTCCAAAGAAACTTCGGGGAAGTGAACTACTTCTTAACTCAGCTTCTCTCGGGCCACGAATACTTCCGGAGATACCTATACCGCTTGGGTAAGGTAACCGACTCCAAGTGCATATACTGCGAAGCGCTGAGCGATAACGCTAGACACAGCGTTGTTTTGAAAGATGCCTCGCCGAAAGAAACGCTCTGAGGAGGCAGATTGGCGACATCGCGCCGAGCAACGTAAGTAGCAAAATGCTCGAATGCGAAGACAGCTGGAACGCGGTTAAGAAATACATCGAAAACGTACTATGGGAAAAAAGACTGACCTCGACACATTGCAACAAAGTGAAACCGCACAGATAGAGACACAAGAAGACGAGCCTATAGCATGAAAGCTGGCTACAAATATGGTGGACCCAGACGTGGGTGAATAGAATTGGTTCTTTATGGATGCCGTTCTGGGCTCTCCCGGAGTGATATAGAAAGCAGTCCCGCGAAAGGTGTCACCCCAAAAGGAGAGGAGGGATCATTTTATTGGCCACACCACACGACACAGTAGACGACGGTCTCTGTAAGTTGTTGTCCCCTACCATATCAGTGAATAAATGAAATATTATTTTGGGGAAAAATAAATTCATTATTTTCTCGGTAGATGGCTGTAGTGATTGATATCTCGTGAAGTATCGATCAAACAATTTAAAATGTATGCTTCTTGTCAAGGTGACATTTCACATTAAGGAAATTCTTTTGTTGTTTTTTGTTTGTTCCATTCAGTTGTGAGTTGCAGGGTGTTAACAGTGGAAGTCAACAAAGAGAAAGTTCGGTACATTTTACAGTTTTTCTTTGGTAAAGGCGAAAATGCAAGCCATGCCGCTGAAATTGTGAATGGTGCTTATGATGGCGATTATGTAACAGCTAATTGCGTGCAATTTAGGTTTCGCCGAATCCGCTCAGGCATTTTTGATGTTAAAAAAAATATTGATAAAATTTCAGAAATAATTTGATCGGCATGTTAGAAGTCGAACCATCGCCCAGGAGCTAAAGTTCGACCATGAAGCAGTTTTAAATCATTTCCATTCAATATTACCATCTTGCATTAAGTTCTTTTTCCATTTTTCACTTTGGTGTGCGATAACAGGCCCAACTAGCTTTTATAAATAATACAGTAAACGAGCTAATCCAGAAGTTCGAGCAACCCTCCCGCTATCCGACAACGCTCTATGCGAAGAATGCATTGCTTGAGACGGAGCTGTTAGTTTTCTTCGCTGAGCTCTTTCAGGACTCGTGCCGTTTTCTTTTTCACAGCTCGGGCGGTCTCCAATATTGCTAGTTCTAAAGTAGATTCGGAAACAGATGCAGCGCAAGATCAGACAGATAAGGCAGATAGTCACACTGGGTTACTAAACTTGTCTAGAAGCTTCGTTTTAGCGAAGTAAAAGAGAATCTCTAAAACGATCACTGTAGAGTTTCCATAAAAGTACTAGGGCGGCTCAATAAGTACCCGTATGCTACCATCTATCAAACGAAGGCAAAATAAATTTCAGACTGGTTGATAGGTTAGTTTGGATTTGGCAGCTGTTCGAGTAAAACGTGTTTCGTGAATTTCGTTGGATGGAAAAAGAGCAGTACCGTTCGGTAATTCGCTTTTTGTTTTTGGTTGGGGAAAAATGCGAGGAGATAAAAGCAAAGTTGTTGTCTGTCGGGACGCTTCGCCATCTATGACCACAGTTAGATATTGGTTCAACGATTTTAAGCGTGGGCGAACGACCGTTTTTGATGAGGAGCGACCGATCGTGCTGGCAGGCGTAGTTACCGAGGAAATCATTCAAAAAGTCAACGACATGATTCTCGTTGATCGACGAACGAACGTGCGCGAAGTAACAGAGGCCATAAGTGTGTCGATCTGAGCGGCAATTAATATTTTACATGATAAGTTGGAGATGAAAAAATTGTCGGCCCGATTGCTTACAGGCAAGGCGAATTTATTACAGGTGACAGCAAACACATATAAGTAAAACCCTACACGTATTTGTTGTTGCGTGTGGTCCAAGCATCACGTCAAAATCAGCAAGCAAATGTAAACATCATTTTGACGTAAGCCATACCTACGGTGAAAAATTCAGCTGGGTGAATGCTGTCACCTTAATAAATCCACCTTGCTCACAGGCAACTACAAGCGGATGCGGCTGTTAACTTCGAAACAGTGAATCTGATCTGATTCGAAGAAAGCTGACTGCGCCCATCAGCTGGAAAGGTCATGGCGACGAGTTTTTGAGATACGAACGGCGTCATCCTCATGGATTTTTTAGAAAAAGGAAGAACGATCACTGGGCAATATTGCAGTGAGTACAGCTTTCACAAAAAATTGAAGGAGACACTTCAAGAAAGAAGGACACACTTAGCTTCTTACACTTCATGGGTTACCTCAAAATCGGCAAATTTTTTATAAAATACATTCGAAAATCGTCTGAGAGATGCACGATTGTAACGGCATGCCATGGACCGCCCATACTTTTATTGAATTAATTGTTTCTAAGTTGTACTCACAATAATTTTTCCAAAAAACTTCTGATTAAAAATACCATTTCTCGTTTCAACTGTACATCATTAATATGTATTCGTTTTATTTATTTGCTGTGGACATTAAAACATTACAAGTTTAGTTTCGAAATTGAAACATCCATTTGCTCACATACATTTACAAAAAAAGCTTTTTTTTTGTATGTAGTTGCATAAGTAGAGTGGCCCTACTTCAAAGCGATTTCAACTGCAGCATTATTTTCTAACATTCTTATTTATCAACATTTTTCGGATCTGTGCAACCTGCGACATACTTATGTATATATGTGTATATATATATTTAGTAAATATTACACTTTTTATTGCATTAAAAATTAAATACTCATAAAAAAGGAAAGAAAAAACTAATAAATGGAAATTAAATTGAGCAAAATTACGTATTATTATTTTTTATTCAATTTGATTAGCTTTAAGTCGCTTACATCGTTAAATAAATTATTTATTTGTTAACATTTATTAAAAGGGGGAAAATTGGTTTTCCACTATTGGTACCTGGCATTTAGCATTGAATTGCCAATATTCGTGTGTTTTATTTGTTTAGGTTTATTATTCTATTTGATTTTTGTTTTTGAATTTAAATGCACACTTATACATAATAATATTATAATTATTTGCTAAAAATATTTTTAAATATTTATACATAATTATTTTTTTTAATTTTAGTTTTATTAGTTTTCACTCGTATTCTATATATGTATATGTATGTATATTGTATTTAAGTACATAAAGTTAATTTCAATATTTAATACTTTTATTGTGCGGTGTGTTAAACATTTATTGCTTTTTCGTACATTTGATTGTTGTTGCCATTTAAGTATGTATTAATGCTTGTGTGCGTGTAGTGGTGTCATATATTTTGCATATATATGCATGTATAGGTATGTGCGTCGTTATTTATTGTTTTTGTTCTTTTTTTAATTCGTTTATTTTAGGTAATTTATTGGCGCATGGTTTATTGTTCCAGTTCTATTTGTTATTTCATACATTTACTACTAAACATACGCACACAACTATGTATGTATGTACATAAATAAGCTAAGTTTTCACTTTTCTAGGTTTGCTATGTGTACGTGGGTGGGTGTGTGTAAATATGTAGGATCTGCAATAGTGTCTAAGCAAATAGTTATGTTATGGCAAAATGTATGGCATAAAATCCTCTTGCAGACATTTAAAGAGATTATACAAGTACATACAAAAAATGCATTAAAGTTAATTCGGCTTTGGGCCATGATTTTTTTTTTAATTGTTTTGGTTTGAATACATTTTCAAAAATATTCACTTTTTTATTCTCTTTTGTTTTCTTGGGGTTCGTTAATTAAAAAAAAATATTATTTTATATTTTATAATAACGTTTTTCTGTTAAGAATATAAATTAGTTTTAAAATAAATATTCGAGTTTGTATGCATTTCGACGCAAAAATATCTACCTTCTTGATTTCATAAATTCCAAAAAAAATGTTTGCATAGAATATTTCACTTTTTTGATTGAAAAATAACTAATCTTATCTTATCGGGAGTTCCATGTAAACAAATTAATACAATTTACTCAGTTCAATTAGACTTAAAAGTCAACACCGAAACGAAGTCAGGGGTGAAAGAAGTAGCTTTGTGGGGAGTTCCGTATGAATAAATCAATCATAAATCAAAAATATCTGCCGTTCCGATTTCATAAGCGCCAAAAGATTTTTTTCATAAGTTCCAAATTATTTCACCTTTTTAAATTCGGAAGTTCCAAAAGAATTTTTTGTATAGAATATTTCGCTTATTTGGTTGAGAAACAACTGGCCTTATCTTATAAGGAGTTCCATGTGAACAAATTAATTCAAATAAAATTAAAATACAACACAGAGAAGAACTCAGGGGAAATAGTCAACTTTCAAGGCTTGTGGGGAATTCGTTATGAACAAATCCTTTCCATCAAAATGGATAAAAAAAGTGCATTGTCATGAATTCCTTCAGACCATAAATCAAAATAAGAAATATCTAACATTTTGATTTGATAAGTTCCAAAGATGTTTTTTAAAAAATATTACAAGGATGATAGATACCAGGTTTGCTGTTGTTGTTGTAGCAGCATAAACATTCCCCATATTTACATACGGGGATTGCTGCTAGAGTGACAGTCCTGGGCCGGATATAAATCCGGGTCGTTTCGGTAACGTGGATCCGACTGTGGTGGAAACGTACCACAGTTGCTCGTTTGGTATATTGAAAAAAAAGTTTGAGGGGTGCTCGTGGATACTCTGTACAACTTGATGCAGAGATATCTGAACGCAGTTGTTAGATGGGCAACGGATTACGGCCTGCCGGTGAATCCTCTTAAGACGGAGTTCGTCCTATTTACGAGAAAATATAAAATACCCAGAGCTCAACTTCCCTCACTAGGGGGCGTTCCTCTGATGCTTCTGAGGTACCTATGTAGGTATTATCCTTGATAGGAAGCTTATATGGAAGCCCAATATTGAGGAAAGACTGAGGAAAACAATAATCGTCTTGTATGGGTGCAAGGGCGCAATTGGCAAAAGATGGGGCCTTTCGCCTAGAGTTGTTTTTTGGCAATACATATAATACTATTGTAAAGCCTATCTTGTTATATGGAGTCATAGTCTGGTGGAACTCACTAAAGAGGTCGTCATTGGTTAAGAAGCGGGGGAGAGTTCAGAGGTCGGCACTCATTGGAATCAGTGGGTGGTGCTTCGAACGACTCCTACTCTGGCGCTCAACGCAATGTTAAATGGGGTACCCGTACACAACGCAGGCAAAATTGCTGCTACACGTACCCCATTCAGATTGAGGGACTCGGGCTATAAGCTCAACCTCACTTATGGGCATTCAAGCATCCTTAGAAACTTCGAGTTCAACGGATCAGTGTATACCCACGCTTAGTCCAACCGCAACCTTCTCCACTCATATTCCATCAAGGGAAGAGTGGACGGGGGGCTACACTTGGAGACAAGGTCTGGTGAACTTTTTCTCGGATGGATCGAAGTTGGTAGGAAAGGTTGGCGGAGGAGTTTTTTGCGAGGAGCTCCCCATCAGACTCAAATTCAGGTTACCGGACCACTACAATGTGTTCCAGGCAGAGGTAGCCGCAATGAAGGAGGCAGCCGATTGGCTGCTTACATGCGTACTAACAGTCAGGAAAGTAAATATTTACTGCGACAGCCAAGCGGCAATAAGGGCCCTCGTGGCAGGGAATGCCTGACCTCACTTTCGACTGCGTGCGAATTCTTTGACATAAACCTCATCTGGGTTACTGCTGGCCAGACATGGGACATGTGAGGTGATTTTCCCGCGAAAGGAGAGAATTGGGATCCCCCTGACTATCTGCGGTTTGCTCCTGGAAAGATGGGCATCGCGTCAACTCAGCGAGCATTGGGCAATTACACAAACTTGTAAGGTCGCGTAATCCTTCTGGCCACGTGTGGACCGGGGGCGCTCGGGCGAGCTTCTAAGGTTGACAAAATATCAGCTCTCGAATCTCGTGGGTTTTCTCATAGGTCACTATGCGCGAGGAATGCATGCTGTGAGACTTGGAATTATTTCAAGTCCTTTTTGTGATGGATGTATGGAGGATGGTTGAATCATCTCAGCACCTTCTCCTTAGCTGCCCTGCTCTGGCGGGGCTAAGATCCAGGCATCTTGGCTTTTATTTCTTTGCTGCGCCTGTTGATATATCTGGCGTTGACATTAAAAATCTGATGAATTTTATCAGCAGCACAAAGCGGTTGAGGCAAATGCAGCACAGTCATCAATCCACACACTCTAAACCCACCCTCCTAACCATCCCAGCACCACTTCTCCTCGCTCTCTCCCTGCATCCCATCAGTCTTCCTCTTTCACCTCACTTCCTTCATAATGGTATCACAAAAGTCGAAACCGTTTTTCTTCATCCGAGTGTGCTCATTCCTTGAGCAACCATACCAACCTAACCTAACCTTGGATTCTGCGCCATTCGTTTTGTGTTTCAAAAAATTTAGCTTTAGCTTAGCAAAACACAAAACGAATGACGTCGGCATATATGTCAAATTTGCTCAGAGCCCAATAACGGTCTGCTAGGTAGTACACCTCTAAACATCTTTTCACCATGAAAATATTAGTCCGGGAGTCAGGGGTCCATTTTGGACTGCGTTTTTATACCGTTAAATTCTTGACTATACTTGTGATTTAGCTATCATGAATAACAAAAGTGAACGTCAGCTGGCGCACCCGCGGTGGGTGTGATTGTGGGAGGGTACGAAACGTGTCGAAAAAAATAATCAGTCGCAGCATTGAAAATTCCGCGCGCCACCGAGATGTATGAACGCAATGATATATTCTTGCTTCGGCTGACGGTCTTCCCACCGCTATAAACGCAGCTGACCATCATTAAAAAAAGTAGTTTTACTTATAAATTTATTTTACAAGTTCGCCTGTTCTGCTGACGTATTTTCCCCCTCTACGGCGCAGCTGACTTTTTTGTTATTCTACTGAATGTCAACGACACACAAAAAAAATTTCAGCCGGTATTAAATGAGTTGTTAACATTTTTTTTCGACACGTTTCGCAGCATCCCACGCACGTACCCACCGCTACTAGACCAGCTGACGGTTGGTTTCGTCATCCATTGGATGGCGTCTGCCTTCAGTATTAAAATCAGTCGGCATCAAATGATGAGGTCAAAATGACCCCTGACTCCCGGACTATATGAATATATTTCACTGCTTTGGCTGAAAAATAACTGGCCTTACCGAGAGTTCATTAAGAGCAAATTAATCCAAATAAAAATAAAATACAAAGCAGAAAATAAGTCGGGGGGAAAATTGCCTTATATTTTCTGATACTTTCGCAAGCTCCATTGTTTTTTTCGTGTCATAATAAAAGCTTTTTTTATTATTCGTATAATTGTTGAAGGGCAGCTTTAACCGTTTTGCATTCAACATTTATATTTTTGCTTCGATCAGTTTCTCGTAAAATTTTTATCATGAATACTTTGGTAAATAAAAATACGTTTTCGTGAAATTTCAGAGCATTTTTTTCTTTTTATCAATCAATTACACATAAATATTACTTAAAGAATTTTCTAAATAGAGAAAATTAAATTTGCAAATCGCCATGGCACACAATAACTAAATGTACAACATAATTTGCAAATGTCAAGAAGATGCACTGAATTTGGAGCTGCCCTAATATTTCACAAATTTTCAGCTTTTCACATATGTTTTCAAAATTCATTACATTTTTCTCCCTTTTTAATTAAACCTAATTAAGTGTAAGTGAAAAATTAAACAATATTAATACAAATAAATAAATGGGAAAATTAATGCGTAAAAAATTAATTAATTTAAGAATAGCGCACGTCGTTGCTTTTGCCACTTCTATATGCAAAATTAAAACTTAAGTACCATAAAATTATTCAGTTTTAAACAGCGAAAAATTATCAGTTTCATTCAATCGCATACGATTACGTATTTATGTTGGTAAGTATATTTATGTGTGTGTGTGTGTTTGTATGTTTTAGTGCGCTTGTTCGACTTTGAATGCATTTAAGTAGTTATGCCTTAAGAATTATTTCAAATTATTATTATAAATACAAATACATTTAAAGTATGCGTGTGCATGTATGGAAGTGTGAGTGTTTCTTTATTTTTATTTCATTTACTGACACGTTCGCGCACGTCGCTGGAAGCGTTTCATACGTCGATACCATTCATCCTTCCACTCGATCACAATGGAACGCGGCCCAATGCCCAGATAGCCTGGTGGCGATTCCGAATCTTTGCCCAGTATCAGATAGGAGCTATTAATGAGAATAAAATGAGTTTAACAAAAAAAAATATATATATATTTTTTTAAATAATTAACATTTTCTCTGTTCGAATAAAAAAAAATATTTTTACATAATTAAAATTTGTTTTGTTCAAATAAAATTAATAACATAAAAAAATATATTTTTAAGTAATTAAAATTCGCTTTGTTCGAATAAAATGAATTTCATAAAAAAAAAAACAAAAATGATTATTAAATAATTAAAATTTGCTTTATTCGAATAAAATCAATTTCATAAAACAAAAATATTTTTAAATAATTAAAATTCACTTTCTTCGAATAAAATCAATTTCATAACAAAAAATATTTTTAAATAATTAACATTTGCCTTTCTAGACATCGAGGGTGCCTTCAATAATATTTATATATCATGAAGCAATTACCACTTCGCTAACGGAAATGGGAGTAAGCAGTGCACTAGTCTCGTTTATAGAACGAATGCTAACTGGGCGAACGATAAGCGCAAATTTGGGTGACACATCCATTAACAAATTTCCTATCAGGGGTACACCCCAAGGTGGGGTTATATCTCCACTTCTGTGAAACCTAACTGTCAATAATCTTCTATAAGAACTTGAAAAAATGGGAGGTAAAATAATATCATATGCCGATGATATTGTAATAGGAGAAACACCTTCCAACATTATGTGATCTCCAACAAAGATCCCTCAACAGACTATCACTTTGGTGTAAAATTCGAGGACTAGAAGTTAATCCAGAAAAAACGGATCTGATACTGTTTAGTAGGAAACACAAAACACCTGTTCTTCAACAAATATTCCTAGGAGGGAAACCACTTAGAGTAACAGAAAGGGCAAAATATCTAGAACTTGTACTAGATAGGGAGCCAAAATGGAGGCTCACAGTCGCAGACAGACCACGCAAAGCTATGACCGCAATGTACTCCTGCGGAAGGCTTATTGGGAAGACATGAGAATTGGAACTCAGAATGATACATTGGCTCTACACAGCAGTGGTTAGGTCAATTCTCTACTATTGTATTGTAATATGGTTGGATGCCCTTCAGAAGGGTGTGAACATCAAAAAACTTGACAAGGTTCTAAAACTAGCATCTGTTCTAATAACCGGCGCCATGTCAACCACACCATCGAAAGCATTATATATAACCTCCTTCCGGTAGATCTGCAGGCAATATATAACGCATGCAGTGCGGCAATAAGGCTGAATACTCTAAATAAGTGGTCAAACACGGATTATGGTCACGGTAAAATCCTGGCTGGCACTTTGGGTCTTCCCGGACTGGTGGACTATGCACTCCCACCTATACTTGCCATTACATCGTTTACGACCCTCCTACCCTCAAGGGAAGAGTGGAAACGGGACGATATGAGACAGGGCGAGTCCATCCATGTATACACAGATGGCTCAAAGCTCGAGTACAGGGTGGGTGGAGGTGTATATTCCGAACATCAGTTTTCGGCTCCCCGACTACCGCAGTGTCTTTCAGGCTGAACTGATGGCAATAATAAAAGCTGCGACACTGAAACAGTGTGATGCGATATCCGGAAATGATATCTACATTTTCACTGATAGCCAAGCGGCGATAAAATCCCTCACAAAACAGTCGACAAACTCCAAGGTAGCCATGAAATGCCGCACATCTCTTAACGAGATAGCTGAGTCATTTCACCTAAAGGTAACATGGGTTCCTGGCCATCGCGACATTGAGGATAACTGTAGAGCCGATGAACTAGCAAGACTCGGCACTAAATTGTCTGACGAGCACATAGATAATGACATAGGTATACCCTTACAAACATGTAAGCTACACATCCTTGAATAAATTGTAAAGAAAGCAAACGGAAGATAGCGAAATGAAGCAACCTGCAAAATCGCCCGTCAACTTTGGCCGACTCTAAATGCAAAACGCACAAAATCTCTGCTAAGCCAAAATAAACACAGTCTTAGCACATTGATCTCAGTCATAACGGGGCACTGCCTAATAGGCAGACACGCCCAAAGGATGGGTGTGCAAACACATGACTTCTGTAGAAGTTGTCTAGATGAGGACGAGGAAGAGACAATCTCGCACCTACTGTGCCACTGTTCTGCTCTATTCAGACGCAGGTTTACTATTCTGGGTAAACAATTTTTTAATGAGTTGGAAGATCTCAGTTCTACAGAAATCAGAGATATTTTAAAATTTTTGAAATGCCTACACTGGTTTTAGGAGAGATAGGGACACGCGGCATCACAATAGGCTATGAGCCTGAGTGTGTCCCACACGACAACCGCTTCAACCTAACCTAACCTAACATTTGCATTTAAAAAAAATATTTTTAATTTTAAATATTGTAAAAAAATGAATTAAATAAAAAATAATTATTTTTAAATAATTAATGTTTGCTTTGTTCGAATGAAATGAATTCCATTTTATTTTATTTTAAATATTTAATAATTAAAAAATAACTTTATTAATACATAAAAAAACACTTTATTATTAAATAATTAATATTTGCTTTGTTCGAATGAAATGCATTTCATCAAAACAAAAAAATAATTTTATTTTTAAGTAATTAAAGTTTGTGTGAATAAAATGATATTCATAAAAAAAAATTTTTTTAAATAATTAAAATTTGTTTTTGTGAAAAAAATTTCCAAAAAAAAAAGTTTTAAATAATTAAAATTTCTTTTGTTCTGATGAAATGAATTTCATAAAAAAATATTTTTAAATAATTAAAATTTGCTTTGTGTGAATAAAATGAATTTCCAAAAAAAAAGTTTTAAAGAATTAAAATTTCTTTTGTTCGAATAAAATGAGTTTCACTAAAAAAAATAATTTTATTTTTAAATAATAAAAATTTGCTTTGTGTGAAAAAAATGAATTTCATAAAAAAATTGTAAATAATTAAATTTTGCTTTGTTCGAATGAAATAAATTTCATTTTATTTTATTTTAAATAATTAAAATGTGCTTTTTTCGAACAAACTTAATTACATAAAAAAATATTTAATTTTTAATTAATTAAAATTTTCTTTTTTCGAATAAAATGAATTTCATAACAAAAAAAAAATTATTTTAAATAACTAAAAAATGCTTTGTTCATTAACTTGCTTTACTTTCTTCACCTCACTTACCGATTCATTTTGATTCTGGGACAACGACATTCAAGATTCTTAATGGGTATGATCCAGGTCAAAGGACCCCGTTTTAGGATTGTATTCGTTGTTGCGTATTCGAGTGGGGTACGCTTGAAGATCGCCTGTATTTGTATATCGTATTTGACCGTTTCGACCGAATCGGACTCCATTGCTTCCGCTTCGTCGTCGGGATCCATTTGCTGATTTTCTTTGGTGTACTGTTCGCTGCTGCTCGTTACTTCGGTGCTCGCTTCGCGTCCAATCACTTTCGCCATTATTGCTGGTCGATAAAAATTATGAATTTCGTAAAAAAGAGAATGTTAGTGATTTGTCAAGCTAATTTTTGTGCTATTAATTAGTGATAATAATCCCAGTTCAAGTTTTTCTAACAATGGAACAAAAACGCATTCAAATGCGACTTTCTCAGCAACATATTGAGCATGAAAAAGAGAATTGTGAGGGGAACTTCAGTTGCTCGACACTGGGAATTTGGTGGCCGAATTCTGCACAATTATTTCACATGGACTTACACATCCGTCCAATCAGTCGTTGCTTATATGGCAATGCGTCACTTCATTGACTTTTTTCGTATATCACAAACACAGTCTTAGTTTTTTCTTAAACAAACCGCTTCATTACCCCAGTTACGTCAGTCTTACAGCTGATTCTGTCAGATGTCAGATAGGATGGTTCTATTTTCAGTGGTTTTTAGATATTTGTTTTTCTGCCGAAGTGGTATGCTGTATTACCAGTTCTTATGAAATTTCTGAATTAAAGGCTTTAAAGACATCTGAGTCTTCAAGAGATCGCTACCAAACTACTCGATTTCCAAAAGTACCCCCCATATTTCTACATTCTAAACGTATAAAAAACGTGTTATAATAAGATATTTGCCACAAACTACGGTTTGAAATATCAAACATTATATTAAGAAACTCTTTGGATCCAACATTCACAAAAATGTAACTCAAAGATCAAAACTAAAAAAAAAAAAAAAAATAAAGAATGAAATTTAAGGTTGAATGAGGTACAAAAGGGTTTTAAATCAGGTTTAAATCTTAAAAAATTGTGAAGTTTTGTTGTTTAGTGTTATTATTTCTAAGTTAAATATTTTTAATAGAATGGCCAAAAACATGTTTTTTCTTTTTGCTACTACCTAACTTTGTTCCATGTCGAAAAAACTGAGACGTGATTTATTTTTATTTATTATTCACCTATTCCGCTATTTTGAGATTTAACTCCTTGCCTTATGAATCGAGCGACGATTTTGTGTGCCACATTCGATGAAAACTCTTCTCGCTTGTAAAAAGAATCACGTGTCTAATACGAGGTATTACTTTTGGCCAGAAAAAGTCCTCGTGTGTCTGATACGAGGTTCTCATTTTAGGCACGGACTTAGAATCACGTCTCCCACACGTTATTTTAAGGCGAAGGCTTAAACTTGATTTAGAACTCCCTGGCATGCCATACAATTTTAAATATTAAGTATTATAAGAAAGAGAATAATGGAATAGGTGTCTCAGTTTTTTGGCTTTAGGAAAAATTTAGAGGCTAGCAACAAGAAAAAAACTTTTATATTTTGAGCCATCCGAATGCATAATTCTATTTAGAACTACTTACCGTAATCCCTTTTGCAGAATTTGTTGAGGTTTAACCTTTTTGTGCTTATTTTGCATCTTTCGCATTCTGAAAGGAGAGAAGTAGTAAATAAATTTTTAGTAAAAGTATTCAAACTTTTTTTTAATATTTGTTAATAGAGGAAAAATACTAACATATATTTGTTAGTTGCTTTTAATAAAATGAAGTTCGCCAAAAAATAGTAACAAAGTCAACCGAAATATTTATAAAACGAAAAAGAATTTTCTCCGATTACAATCAAACATCATCGCACATTTGTTGAGGGAGCTATGCATTTGCTTCCACATAAAAAAATTTGAGCAGGTACTTTGTATGGAAAAAAGGTGTGGCGGTATTTTGTGATCACTTGAAACTTGCACTTTCTTATGCTGAAATTCAATAGACTATAAAACTATATAACTAGAAATATACTAAAAATTCTTATTAAAAAGTTATACTTTTTGATGGACTTTTTTATATGGTATTTGTTGTAGCATAAACTATGTTTTTATAAAAAATAGTGATGTGTTTATAGTTTTGCAACGGCCCAAAAAGACAGCTGACTATCATATAAGCACTCTTATTATCATCATCATTATCCTCATTAAACTACACTTTTTATCGTTTTAGCCATTGGAAAGTTCTGATAGTTTCCCCTTCTCGCTGTGATATTCTGTCTCTCTTTTACTAATAGCAATTTCTTATAACTGAGAAATATATCTACTTAGCTCTAAAGGCAAGGCAACTAATCATTTTTATTCTTACAATATAATAACTGCTGACAACTAAACTCCTCATAATCGGTGTCACAAACTTCTCAGCACTAATAATCATGCTTTTCATTTTTGTTATCAAAAAGTAATCAGCGCTGCTGGGCCAAACCAATCATTTTCGTTATCAAAAAGTAATCGGGACTGATGATAAAAATTGCTCATTGAAACGTAATCAGCAGCGCTTATTTGCGTTATCATAAAATGTTCTATTTAGAAATACATATATAAATTAACATTTTTTTTGTATTCATTTGAAAGTTTTACTTATCAATTCGGCGTTTCATCCACGGAGATTTGTCCACTATAGTTTTGCAGAGAAGTCTTTTTTCCATTGAAAAAAGTGAAGTGCTGTGCACATTTTTATAAAAAATTCGACGAATTAATAGTGGATAGATCAAGTATAACAAATTTAGGTTTTGAAAAGGAGAATATTTGAGAAAGAAAGAAATGAGAAAATTTTTTTCGCATTTGCTTCACATTCGCGCCGAATCGATCCGACTGCGAATTACGGGAATTATCGTCATCACCTTGCCGGCCGCTTACTCTTTCTGCTCTAGAAAACTATGTTAATTGTATTTTTGAGTTATTTAAATTTTTATGAGTTTTGAGACTTAGAAGGAGGCATAAATCAATATTTTCTATACCTGCTCTTCTTTGCCTATCATCGAGGTCAAAAAGATGTCGAAGCAGCCCAGGAAATTTGCGACCTTTATGGAGAAGGAGTCATAGGTGAGTTTACAGCACCGAAATGGTTTACAAAGTTCAAAAATGGCGGCTTTGTCGTCGATGACACGTCTTGTAACGGAAGGCCTTCTGAATTCGATGAAGAACGTCTCAAATCACTTTTGAAGGAGAACAGATGCCAAACCTGTCGTGAATTGGCGGAAAAAATGAATTGCGATCATAAAATGATTCTTAACCACCTTCACTCAATAGGAAAATAGGAGGCCTGGGTGCCTCACGAACTCAACGAAAGAAAAAAACAAAGAAAGTCGCCTTCAAATTGCTTCTCAGCATCTCGCCCGCCATGGAGCAACATGCCGTCATAAACAGTCTTTTTTTCTACCGAATCGCCACGGGAGACGATAAATGGTGCCTATACATCAAGATGAAGCAAAGGAAGGAGTGGGTGGCTTCAGGAGACACGCGAAAGCCGAGAGTCAAGCCGGATCTTCAGCCGATTATGATTTGTGTTTGGTGGAAATTCCCGAAAAGAATGCCACGGTCAAAAGGAGCAGCTCTCCGGACCTTGCACCGACCGATTACCATCTTTTCCGCTCCCTGTCAAACCATATGAAGAGCGTTACCTTCGATAACAAAACGGTCTTTAAATACTGGCTCAACAACTTCTTTGGCACCAGACCAGGTGATTTTTGGTAGAGCGGCATCAAAAAATTGGTCAAGAGATGGGAAGAGGTTGTAAACAGTACCGGCGAATATATAATTGATTAATTTATTGCTAGGAACCAACATTAACCCCTATAACAATGTCAGCATTGAAATTCAAGATAGAATCTCTCTTGCCAACAAATGCTACTTTGGACTAAGTAGTCAAGTCTTCTCTCGACGAACAAAACTAACACTCTACAAGGCTCTCATCATGCCCCGTCCAACGTATGGCGCAGAATCGTAGACGAAAATGTGATGAGAATATCCGATGAAGCGTCGCTTGGAGTGTTTGAGTGAAAGATTCTGCGTAAGATTTTTGGACCTTTGCACGTTGGCAACGGCGATTATCGCAAGTGACGGACCGATGAGCTTTATGAGTTTTATGACGACATAAACATAGGCAGCGAATAAAGATACAAACGGCTACGTTGGCTGGGTCATGTCGTCCAAATAGATACAAACGCTACGGCTCTAAAAGTACTCGATGCGGTACCAGCTGGTGGTAGCAGAGGAAGAAGAAGACCTCCTTTGCGTTGGAAAGATCAGGTGGAGAAGGACTTGACTTCACTTGGTGTGTCCAACTGGCGAAAGAAACGACTGGCGCGCTTTGTTAAACTCGGCCAAAATCGCTTAAGTGGTTATCGCGCCAATTGAGAAGAGGAATAATTTATTGATATATTTATTGTTTTTCGTTTAAATAAAAGTCTTCGGAAAAACGCTACGAACTTATTCCACAACCCAATATTTCACAGATCAGTGAGAAAATTAGGAGACGTCCTTTTGAAAGATAATAATTGACAGGCAAAATTTTGGATGCAGGTGGAACACCATTTATGATATGACTTTCTCTGAGACTTGCTGCTCGGCTGCAAGCATTAGCAAAAACTCGAAAGTAATCATTCTTATCTGAAAAATAGAAAAGCGCCCAGAGTAGACAAGTCAAATCACACTTTCTGAACTAAGTTGAAGTAAAACTTAAAAAATTGATTGACTATAAAAGTGAAGAGTTTTCTAATCCTTTGATTGAAATATTAATACAAAAAAAGTCAATTTATTTTCCACTTTCAAAACTCCATTTCAATGCCAACTCCCCTCCAATGTAGTTCCTGTAGCAACGTGACGCAAAAAATTGCGTAAAAAATTTTTGAAATAATTCAATTCGACTCGACGGCCAACAGAAGACATCAATCAATTGGCAATTGAGACATGTGGAAATGTTGTGGTACTAATTGCAACAATACCGAAACACAAAACGTAACAAATGTACGGGAAATAATACACAAACACATACATATGTATGCACGTCACTACTCAACAAATACACAAACAGCCAAAGTGTATGCAAATAAAAGAAAAAGTTAAACAAAACTCTGAAAGGCAGAAACAAAAGCAAATTAAATTTTAAATTTAAATGCAATTCAATTACCAATGCCAATTGGCTCGACGGCCAGAACAGCGTTAATGCGGCTGGGGCATGCAACTTTCTTAGCATTTGCAATTTTCTTGTTTTGTTTGTTGATTTTTATTTTTACAAAAAAGAATGGACGCAATTTCGTAGGCAAATATAGTTTTTAAAATTAAATTCAGTTCTTGTTTTACGAAAAAAAAGCAACAGCCATTGAAAGAATTAAGAAATTACTTTGTTGAGGCCTTTTCCTTGGCCAAGCAGCAAGATGCGTTCATTGAGTTGTAAAGAAATGGTGTTGTAAAGAAATTTGGGTAATCGGTTCATTCGGTCGTGGTTTTGTTTCACAAAGTGTTTTTCTTTTTTAGGGGGGAGCCTGCTTTAAAGGCTTCAAAAAATAGA
>JAYXIM010042221.1:0-41716 GCA_037575425.1 Anastrepha fraterculus | reverse complement strand
CGAGCGCAAAGGGTTAGTATTTGATTTGTGCATTTCTTGCTATTCTGCGATTATGCAGACTTAAAGGTAGCCGAGAAAATACTATATTCTAGTCAAGTTCAGCTAAGCTGCGACCGAATCAAGTCACGTAAATACAAGTTGTTGTGAGACCGAGTGGGCATCACGTAGTTACATGTCTGCCATGGCAGTTAACGTGTTAAATGCAAACTTACTACCAGGTGGAATTTTATTTGCATCTGCAATTACAGAAGGGATGATTATCTGGAAATTTTTCAATAAAATTTTCAAGAACAAAAAAATCCCAAGGATTTTTTAAAATCTTCATTAACAAAAAAAAAATTCAATTTGTTTTTTTTTGTCTTAAATGCGTATTTGGTTTTTCGGCTGAGCATTTAATTTAGTACATAAGTGTACCTATTTCAAATTCTTTTTTACTGTCTGCCGCCACTTCTACTTACTTACTTATTCTTCAATATGCTTAGTTGCTTTAAGTGACTCACTGTGCACTCGCCAAAGTGTGGCATTTTCCAAAGTTGAATGGCTGCAATTCGGGCAAGAAAATTAAGTTGTTCGCGTTGATAGGCTGTGTCGACGCTAATTCTATAAAATGCCAAGGCAGGTACATATAAACAAATCTACAGCGTACACATGTATGTGTGTGTGTATGTGCGCATGTTTTGGGGCGGACAGCTCGTCAACGTAACGTTCAGTAGCGACACATAGTGTGCGTGAAAAGTGTGTAACGCCCCCTGAACTTTACGAGCAGTGTTAAAGGCGGCGAGCGTTGAAAAATTTCTGAAGCGCCGTTCATGAAATTGACGCCAATTTAGGAGCTTTGCTGTGCAAAGAGGGCATCACACACTGTGACGACCAACTGCGCATGGTACGCCTGATGGTTGTTCTAATTTAGTTTTGTTTTTGTGATTTTGTGTTTTTGGTCTCGCGTATGCAGTATGCTCTAATTTTGTATTTTTGTAAGATTTTTACGCATAGTTTAATTGTGAGTCAATAAATAGGGCAATTTATTGGCCCAATCGGGATGCGTCTAATTGAAAGGAAATCAGCAGCAGTTAACAATTCGACAGATGATTGGCCTTTTGGGCAATGAGAAAATAAGCGCAACAAAAACAAACAAATATTTATGGCAATCGAATGAATAAAATTGGTTTTTGGTTTTACATAAAAAATCATGTTTTTTTTTACTTTTTGATTTCTGCTTTTATCTGCATTGCATTAGTTAATTTCTGTAATAAAATCGCATTTTAATTGCTGGAAGCTTTTAAGTTCTCTTAAGTTCAGCTAAATAAATATTTCGTGTGTTTGAGTGTTTCTTTTAGCTGTTAGTTGTGCAGTAGTGGGAAGTGTTTGGAAGGCAATTTAGAAGATTAACAAGCAAATCACTGGTGAAAATTAGAATAATGGCGTAAAAAGGGATGTAATCTGAATTTGAAGTATATAAAATTATATATTTATCGCATTTGCTAGCAGATTACTCAATTTGCTTTGCTTGCTCATCTAGGCGTTTCTAATTAGAGCAGGTGGAAATGGAACAAAAGAAGCTGTGTGTGATTTTTTTAATTTTTATTTTAAAATTCAATGTTTTTAAGCAATTATGTACTTAAGGGGTCCCGGTGGTCTAGAACTCGAAAATTTTGGGTATTTTCAAGATTATTTTTTACAATAAAAAAAATGAAAGAGGATATTTAAATTTTTTGGGCTTTTACATACAAAAATGAAATTTTTGTTTTTTTTTAATTTTAACAAAAATTTAAAATGGAACGAAGGAAGCTGTGTGGAATTTTTTAAAATTTTTATTTTAAAATTCAATGTACTTAAGGCAGTGGTCGCCAACCCGTCGATCGCGAGCTACCGGTAGCTCGCAAAGGCAATTCTGGTAGCTCGCGCTGCTCACGTTGCAAAAAATCCAAAAGTCTGAAAATCATACCAGAAATTTTCATAATAAATAGATAAACAGCGGCAACACTGCGGTAAGCGATTTCGCGCCGACAAACACGACGCGAAGTCGCGTCTCCGTTCTAGGATCGGCTGAAACCGATTAGCGTGTTCGACTTTATATATACGCAATGCACGTCGACATTGCGCTCAGTTTAATACTGAACGGCATTATCAACGTTCTGCGTGCAGCGGTTGGGTTAGAGTTCGAAACATTATGGCAAGCAGTAGTAAGAAGGCGAAGACATACTATTTCCATTCGGAATGGGAAGAACAATACTTCTTCACAGAAGTTAAAGGCAAAAGTGTTTGTTTGCTATGTAATACATCTGTGTCAGTTCCTAAAAAAGGAAATATTGAGAGGCATCATAAAACTGTACATTAGAATTTTGAGAAGGCATTCCCGTTAAATTCCGCCACCAGAAAAGAAAAACTGAAACATTTAAAAATCCAGTTAATTGGACAACAGTTAATATTTTTGAAAACAATCGACAAAAATAATGCTGCAACTGAAGCATCTTATCGTGTTTCCCAGATAATTGCACAAAAGAAAAAACCTTATGAAGACGGGGAAATCATAAAACAAGCATTTTTGGAAGCTGCAGATTCTTTATTCGCCAACTTTAGAAATAAAGACGAAATAGTGTCTGCTATAAAATCTATGCAACTTTCTGCTAATACAGTGATGAGGCGAGTAGAAGTAATGAGCAATGATATTTTTTTACAGTTAAGAAGTGACTTAGATAACTGTATTTATTTTTCACTGCAACTGGATGAATCAACAGATGTAGTTGACACCTCACAGATGGCCATATTTGTCAGGATGTCTTTTAGTGATTTTACAAATAAATAAGATCTTTTATTCCACTCAAAGGACATACTACTGGGCTAGAGCTGTTTTCTCATTTAAAAAATCTCATCTCTTCTGAGAAAATTCCAATATCAAAAATGGTAGGCCTGACAACTGACGGTGCTCTAGCTATGGTGGGTTGTGATAAGGGGCTCGTGGGGCTATGTCATAAGGATGAAAGTTTTCCACAATTTCTTAGTTACCACTGTATTATACATCAGTAAGCATTATGTGGAAATTTCCTAAACTTGAACAACGTTATGAAGCTGAGGGTGAAAATTGTGAACAAGATTAGAGCTCAAGCGTTACAAAGAAGATTATTTAAAACCTTGGCTGATGAAATTGACTGTCAACACGGAGAGCTACTTCTTCACTCTGAAGTGCGATGGTTAAGCAGAGGACGAGTGCTCAAACGTTTCAATGATGTCCTGCCTGCTATACTCCAATTTTTCAAAGAACGCGATAAACCGATTCCTGAACTGGAAAATTCGACTTGGCTCAGAGATTTTGGTTTCCTTGTGGACATTACAGAGAAATTAAACGAGCTTAACTTGCAGCTTCAAGGCTAAAGAATTAGCGGAAATGATTTCTGATATAAATGCATTTATTACAAAACTTGAATTTTGGGAACAAAACCTAAAAAACCGCGATACTAAGCATTTTCCTATTCTTTCCGAAAAGATATCCAAAAATCTATTAGAGCCCTATGACAGTAAATATCATATGGAAATAGTTTCTAACTTGAAGGAAAACTTCAAAAATCGTTTCAAGGATTTCGGCAAAATTGCTTTAGTGACGCAATTTGTTGTTTCACCCTTCATGGACATTGATATACAACAGTTTGCAACTTGTGTTATGAACAACTTTGGCGAAGACATTGCAGTGACAGAAATGTGACTTGACTTTAAAATCTTTAGGTTCAAATACAAAATGTATATGGAATTTAGTAAGTAAAGATAAGTATTCAGTTTTATGTCGTATTGCGTTGAAAGTGAAAGCGTTATTCAGTTCAACTTATTTGTGTGAATCTTCTTTTTCCAATATGAAATTTATTAAAAATAAATACCGCAAACGGCTTACAGATATACATTTGGATAACTGTATTCGAATGTCTGTATCAAATTATACTGCAAATATTAAAAAAATTATCGATGAGTCAGAATGTCAACCTTCTCATTAAATATGCTCTTTTTATCTGCCCATATTTTATTTATATAATAATGTACTATTACTGTTTTGTTGTTTTTTTAAGTCGCTTGCGATTTGCCATTAGTTATGACTGCAATAAATTTTGTTACGATTGATAGGTGTGAGGTCGATACCGATCCCCAGTGATGGTTTCGCTTGGTTTTAATAGTTCATTATAAATAACACCAACTCGGTACCACCAAACACATAGCATAACCTCCGCAGCGTGAATATTTGGAATATTCTAATTTGAATTACTCTATTTGTATCTTAATTTTTGTTATAATTCTGTTCTGAGGTAGTTGACTATGACTGATCGTTCGATTTGCTATTACTTCATTATAGGTCCCTTTGTCATTAAAATTTATTTTCTACTTTTTAGTTCGATTAGCAATAAAAGCGGGTTTTTTAGTTTTTTTAAACTATTTTTTATTTTCGAATGAAAGAGGAAAATCAACACTTCCCGCAAATGACGATTATTCGGCACAAAATCAGACATTTTCAGATAAAACAAAATCACTAATCAGTCGAAGCAGTTCGTTTACCATATGTCTAAGCTTGGTTCATGACGTTTAGTTTATGTTAGAATCGACTAGCACACACTGCTGGCGGCATCTATTGACCTTAGTTGCGCACGTAATATTTTAGGAAAAGAAACACTATTATGCAGTTATGGACGTGAACCACAAAGAAGCGTTTTTAGAATATTTATTTATTCCATTGTCACGTTGGAAAAAAATCTCAAAATGTGCCTATTTTTTCAGATGCTGCAGTGCCTAACCTCTTTATCAATTATTCACATACAGCTAAAATAAATCCCAAAAATCAATGTAAAGATGATTTTATTAGTTTCAAGTTTCCACTAAATTTACACCTAAATTATATAATTAACTGAGACTGAACTTTGAATCGAATTTTAATTGAAAATAATGTTACACTTATTAAGTAAAATGCGTGAAGTTATATGAAATAATAATGCGAAGCAAAAACAAAAAATAATAATAATTGGCCGATAAATTAGCAATTTGGAAAATTAATTTCCTTTCAATCAAAGTGAAACTCTGCATTATTTTCTTAAATTACATAACTAAAATGTTAAGCTGCTTAAACAGCTCAACAACTTTCCGACTCAACCAGCTTTCGACTTGCGTTAAATAGCGGAAATTGCAAAAAAAATTTAAACTCAAATTTGAAAAGGGAAATGTGGGCACTTCACTAATTCGTAGCACTTTTAAGATCATAAGTTTATGCGCCACGCAGACATTGTAAATGAGAATATATTGAAAAAAAAGGAAATCAAAACAAAATAGAGAAATAAAGTGGGCGATGGAACGAGAAATAGAAGTACTCACCACGGCTGCAAATGCGCAACGCCCTCATCATTTTAAATATATAGGAGAAATTGCAAAAGCTTAGTCTCAAAAGAAAGAAAAAAATGAAAATTTTTAAAGTAGAATGCCGGCAGCCAAGCGTGCATCAAAAAGCGAGCAGAACTAGAAACTGAGCAGCTTTGCAAAGAATCCAACTAAGCTGGTGGCGTTCAGCATTTAGAGCGAAATTAATGCAACCGCGTGGTGCAGCAGAAGACATTTCTCTAAGTGAATTACATGGGAGTATTTTTTAGTACACATTTCTTGTTGTTCTTTTTTAAGCGCCTTTATGACACGCTGACTTTTGGGGGCGGCGGAAGTCGAGTTGATATTTTGCACTCACATTGGACTCATTACTTTTGGGGAGGTTTTGCTTGCAAAGTGGTGTCGCTTTCAATTTCATTTAATTGTCTGCCTGCTTTTTTGATACATTAAGGCCGCGCATAAAAGTGCCACCACAAAAGCAAGAAATACCAAAAACTGCAACTGCAAGTGTTGGAAGTGACAAAAGATAATTGTTGCAGCTCGCAAAAAGTAATTAACAGCATTAACGTACATTGCGGGCTATTTGTCTCCTTTTTCAGCGCCAACAAAATACCGCAAAAAAAACATAAATAATATTTAGAAACTGAGACGACTGTAAAATTTTACTCACTTCTCATATTTATTTTCTTTGCAACTTTGTTGCGCGCAAAAGTTGTGCCTTGTGGCATGCCGCAAGTGTGCTTCCAAACTATAATTTACCCTACTTTGAAGCACTTCTCAAGCGTCTACTCCCTTAAGTGGTTTGCTGAATTTATTAAGTGTTGCGCTCTTACTCGTAAGTTGCCGCAACTGACATTTGTTCGGGAAATTTTCTTATATTAACAAAAATATGGCATTTGTTGCAAATGCGCTTTTGCATGTTTTTTGCATAAGTTGAAAATAATCGTTTCACCAGCAGCCAAAGTATCTAAACTAACCACATAACTGCATAATTCATAGCTGCAAAGCAACTGCTGCTCGCTTGGCTCTCCCTTTCTGCTAGCTTTCACCTTTTCCCCCTAGTCCTCTCTTTTTCTCTGTGGACATAACATTACTTTGTTTTTGAGGACCTTTTCATGTCCAGCAGACATGAAACATTTCATTTTGAAACTTTTTTTTTTGCATTTCCTCACCACTTTTTATTTGTCTTTTGCTTTGTGCCACTGCTGTTGGCTGTTGTTCTACTTTAGTCGCTGACTTCTGGCGTTACGTTTGCTTTGCGCTTTGGAAGGAAGTCGCCAGTGCTCGGTGCTCTCATTTCACTCACTTTTAAAGTTTACTAACAATTGTTGTTTTTCTTTTGCTTGTTTTTGTTTTGTGTTTTTAGTTGTAGCGTAAATAAGCCAAATGGAGTTTGTTTTTCATTAGCAGTGAAATTTATTCATGTGACGAGTTGGTCTATGCATTGCAACCAAAGTGAATATTCTCTTTGAAAGTGTAAGTAAATGGTAATAATTAAGTTGCAGTGATTTTTAGTTTAAGAATATATTGCGCTCTCGCATAAATCAAAAGTGGAATAAATCTGGTGCTTAAAGAAATAATTTCAATGACCCGATTTACACGAGGAGACATCTGGAAGGGAGACACTGGAAATTCTCTTTTGAAGTTTCATTCGCGTTCACACGGGCAAAAATGTTTCCGCGACATTTTGACATTTAACACTTTAGCATCGTCTGGTTCGGATGTATTCTAGCACGCGCTTACATGTAAAGCAGAGAGCGTTCGACAACAGTTTCTTAAATATATGAATTAAAAATGCAAACTGGTTAAATAATAAATAATTTGTTGTTTCTTTATTGAAATATATTTATAAATTCTTATACTTGAATAAAAACAATTAAATTAAAAATACTTCATATGTAAATAATTAACTTAAAATTAACTTGAGTATCTAGAAATGCAGGGAAAAATTAGAAATCAACATAAACATGTCCCATAACTATTTTAAATTATACCTACTTTACTAGCAAAAATAATCGTGCATTTCCCAAGCAGTGTTCGGATGTTTGTCATCGTTGTTATCTTCCGTTTGATTGAAAACCAACACATAACTTAGAACTTTCTTCCACAAAAGAAGAAAACGAATGAAGCAACTGTCAAAAATTGGAAAGATTGGAAATACGAATAAGAAGAGCAAAGCGTGTCGCCGAGTACGGGAGACAAAATCCCTTCTCTCTTCCCCGACCGTCCTTCGCCCCCGAACAAAATGTTTCCCTTCCAGATGTCTCCTCGTGTAAATCGGGTCAATTGGGGCGATTCCTGCAGACTTCTTAAAAGTGATAACAAATGGCTTGAAAAAAAGCTGGCACTAAAAGCTAATCCAATTTACATTAATTACTTATAATTTAATTATGTTACTAAATTAGTTGAAAATCGTGTTGAGCTTATATACAGGGTGATCCACACACAAGTTCCTTTGTAAATCATATATTGTTTCGGCCGTCGTAGCCGAATGGGTACGAATCTCCATGCATGAAACACCAAAATGATGGTTGCGTGTTGATCTTGTTCCGCAAATGGAGGGACTTACACTTTGAAGCCGACTCCGAACGGCAAATGGTTTTTGTGAGGAGCTTTTTCATCACAAAAATATAATCAGAGGTTTGCCCATGCCGGCTGAGGAGCGAGCGTTTTAGAAAAAACTTATTTGATGTTCATGCACGGAGATTCGAAACTACGCATCCTTTCTGGAAAGCTATGGCTGATGTCGGTCAACATGGCACATGACGACGAGGTGGAAGCAAAACGCTGGAAAATTGGCGTTATTATATGCACTGATGCGAACTCCCATCACACCTGCTGGCGAAGTTCAAACATCAATACAAGAAGTGAGCCACTTTTTGATTATATTCTAAACGGGGACTTGTTCATCTGTAACAGGGGTAAGGACCCCACTTTCATTACCGCAGCCAGAGAAGAGGTGCTTGACCTCACTCTGACTTCTTCTTTACTGATAAACCGAATCTCCGATTGGAGGGTGCTAAATGCTCACTCCTTCTCGGACCATAGGTATATTCCGTTCTCTCTCGCTGAAACTCGCCCAATAAGATCCCTCTACAGAAACCTGAGGACGGACTGGGATGCATATTACAGAAATTTGCTGTACTCGTACCTACTCCCCAAAGCGCCGGGAGAAAATCTAGATCTATCAGAAGAAGCGATCGACGAACTGGTGGAGACTTTCACCTCAACTTGCAATAATGCCCTGGAAACCTCTTGTCCAACAAAAGCTTTTTCTAGGAAGGAAAAACCGCCTTGGTGGGCAACGGAGCTCTATGAGCTTAGGTCCTCATGTAGAAGCATTTTTAACAGGGCTAAAAGAATTAGGTCTCTCTCGGGATGGGAGCTGTATAAAGTAGGGCTAGGAATATATAAGTCCGAAATCAGGAAGGCTAAGAAGGACTCTTGGAGAAGCTTCTGCGAGAGCGTAGAGGGCTGCTAAGAGTCCTCCAGGTTTAGACGAGTACTCACGAAGAGTTCCGCTACCTTGGGCTACTTATGAGCGGAATTGCGGCGTTGGGCGATGAGCGGCGAGGAGTCAGTGAAGTTACTTTTCGACGCCCATTTTCCGACGAGCCCAGCACCTAGCAGCACTGCCCTGGAAAGCATTTCATTCCTTGGGCAACCATACCAACCTAACCTAACAAACCCATTCGACTACGGCGACCACCTTTTTCCAAGGCACTACAAATACCATATTTGATACTTAGTAAGAAGTTTTGTACATCTTAAGAAAACTGGGGATCTGTTTGATATTTTAGTTTCTGTCAACTTTTACGTTCTTTACATAGACATTTTATCTGAGAAGATCCATAGAGAAACTTTCCAAGGAATAATTATCCAGAACATTAAACCAAAATTTAGCTTTGCCAATTCCAGTATTAAAATAAGAAAACAGTTGTATGTTTATCAGCCTGGTCGTTGTACGACTAATATTAATTTTTGATAGCCCCTACGAGACTTACGCAGGTAAGAAGGTGTTTCCACCTCATCATCCAACATTTTTATTGGGCAGTGTTTGGCCAAGAACCTCACCAAAAACGCGTATAGCAACTTGGTTGGACTTAGAAGCTCAGTTCAGAATTGTACCCTCTCGGGAGTAGGACAGATAAGGAGTAGATATTAGGTTGCTTCGATCTAATCATATTTAAAAAATATATGTTAATTCTAACTGCATAGATTTCCATTGAGTAATGTACGCATATAGCTTGGTTGGACTTAGAATCCGCCAGCCGCGAGACGTTGGCTAGAGAGATCTTGCAATCTTGCATGGGAATGTATACGCCCAGTATTTGCTACGCTGATATGAGACCACTCTGTCTAAGAACAGACTGTAGGGAGCTAAATAACCCTCATATTTCCCCTGCTGGGGGAAATCACTTTAAGGGTGTCCTGCCTAGATACTCTATACTTTATAGCGCACCTACTATGTCCTGTAAGGCGAATTTAGGCCCGACCCAAACAGCTACTTGAATATAAGGGCAAATATTGACTGCCTTAGTAGGCAATTGAGGAAGCTTGTAGGCTACGAATCTCAGATTTCTCTTTTAAGAGCAATATCGCTATTCTTTCGGATAGAAAAGCTGCAGTCCAGTCGGATAGAAAAGCTGGATTCGGCTAGAACAACCTCTAAAGTGGTGCAGCAAAGCAGGACTCGCCTTACCACCTTGAGTGAAAACCATAAAGTTACCTTAATCTGGGTCCCGGGACACCGGAACATTGAAGATAACGAAAAAGCAGATGAACTGGCAAGAGGGGGATCTGCCATAATTAAAGTTCTTGCCGTACCGGTATTCGGTCAAGAATACAATTTCCCTAAAATACATTCGAATCGCAGATTGTAGATGGAGAGACCAGACGTTGATGCAAAATTAGCAGGACGTTATGGGCCATCTACAACCTCAAGCGATCTTCGACATTGATAAACATGAAATGACGCGACGCCTGGAGGCTAACGACAGTCATAACTGGCTTTTGGTCTATCGGAGAAAAAGCCGCCAAAATAGGTATCCCTCACAATACATACTGTCACAGTTGTAAACAACCGGAGAAAAAGCAAACAATCTTCTATAACCTCTGTGAAAGCCCTGCCCTATGGAAGGACAGAATGTTAACCCTGGGCAAACTGCTGTACGAGAGTCTCGAACAACTGTCTGGCTTAGACGTCACCATCCTAATAAGGTTCCTAAAGTGCACAGACTGGATATAGTCTTGCTGTAAATAAATGTTAAAAAAGTTGGTAACAAGGATGTGACAACAATATGGTGCGGAAGCGCTAGTTGGATTCTGAACCAACCAACCAACCTTCTTCTACTCGAATATGTATACTGCAGAGACATAGGTTAAGTGAAAAAGTTCAATTGATTGTCTCGCTAGTTGGCAACATTCACGGTTTCCGTGATACGCTATATGCTGAGAGCATTGTGGCCGTTGGGGTCAAGAGTATGATCTCAATACGGGAATTTCAACTACCAACCATAAACAACTGAAAATTTCATACTCTAACCCAATGGAACTGCTGCCGCCATAGCCGAAAGGGTTGGTGCGGGACAACCATCCGGGAGTGCGTGGGTTCGAATTTCCGTGCATGAACATCAAATAAGTTTTTTCTAAAACGGTCGTTCCTCGGCCGGCATGGGCAAACCTCTGATTATATTTCTGTGATGAAAAAGCTCCCCATGAAAACCATTTGCCGTTCGGAGTCGGCTTTAAATTGTAGGCCCCTATTTTGTGAAACAACATCAAGATACACCCCAAAGATGGGAGGAGGAGCTCGGCCTAACAGAAGTGCAGATTTTTGGGTGTGCCAATCGGGTAGTACTTTTTGGAAACACCATTTGAACACCAACGGTGAGCGCAAAGGGGAATTTTGCTTTTTTTCCATAGCTGGATAAGCACCTCCGATGGTTTTTATGAGAAGTTTTTTTATGTCAAAAAATCATTCAGAGGCTTGCCATTGCTTCGAGAAGCTTTGCCTGCAGAAACACTTTTTCTATAATTTTACGCTTCATGTGCACAGTGGGCCGCAACCCAACCAACTCAATAGTGGTCATGCTCAAACGCAAACTGTTGGCACGACCGCCGCATTGATGCTGAGTAGGGGAAATTCTCAAAAAGCTTTGTTTTCAATCTCATAACATTCCGCATTTTATTTGTATGCCATCATCATTTGTATGCAAGTATGCAGTAGTCGTATATGAATGTATGTAAGTATGTATTATTATCCATTTTATTCACCCCCCGACGCTGCACAGTAAAATATTATGTATTGTGGGTTATCAAGCAGCTATTAAAGCGGCGTTTAACAAGTGATTATCCTTTAAGTGTTTATGTCCATGGCGAAACATGTTAGTAGCTTACACTCACATACGCACATATGCACTCGTATAAGTATGTGTGTGTACGTGTTTATGTTTCTTTCTGCGCTGTTTGTTGTCACTTGTGTGTCGCCTGTAGTCTGCGAAGCACACATGCCCGATGGCGAAGAAGGAAGGAAGAAGGGGTACCTGCAACATGGTGCACGCTATCTGCAGTACTGTAGCCATTTTCGTTAAGCTTAAGCATTAGGAAAAAGCAGCGAATGACTAACAGCGCCGGCGTGAATATAGTTTATGACCTCTGGGACGATGCTGGCAAGCCTTATCAAGCGACTTAAAACGTATGAATGTTTGTATGTATGTATGTATGTATGTATAAGCAGAATGTAGCTGTTTTGGTTAACTAACGAAGTGTGTTTGTTTTTGTCATTATTATCAATATTTATGCTTTAACGCATTCGCGTTTTACAACATCAACATTTGCGGCAGCCACAGTGGCAACATAAACTCTAACGAGGGACGTCTGATAAGTTCGTTGCTTATTAAATGAATATAGTTTGCGGGTATGCGATGCATTTCCTACATTTTGCATATTTTAATAACTAAGCGGCCTCGGTAGTTTAGCGTAAGTGCATTAGCCTGCCATCCCAGAGGTTGTGGGTTCGAATCCCACATAAAGCACTGTCCTCGCACTTTTCCAAACTTACCTACTTCCTCTGTTTCTAAAAAAAAAAACAAAAAAAAATCCTCCAATTCCATTTCTCAAAGCAAAAACAAAAACAAGAAAACACACAGTTACGCATTGCATCAGCGGCGCTAGCAAGAGGAAGCGGACGACCGCGGTAATAGCGCAGACACTAGAAATTTAGTGAAGTCCTCAACCATCTGTGCGATCCTTCTGCCAGAAAAATGTGAGACATAGATGGCTCTCCAAGCAGTAAGAAGGTGTTGTTCCTAAGCAACGACAAGTGGGCATTCCCAATACTTAGGACTGGTAGCGTCCCTACCCTGTCAGAAATCAAAACAGATTAACAAAACCAACGCAAGACAGAATCTTGTCGAGTCCCTATGCTCCCGAGAGGAGTGAACAAGGAAAAAAAAAAATAATAGCTGCGAAAAAAATTTCGAAACTCATCCAAAAAGTTGGGGTTAGAGAAAATCTAAATAGAATGCTTCAAATATGCCTCACCGGATTGCTGTAACATTGCGATGAAAATTTGTGTTTCAGAGGGAAATCCCATTGCAAAATATCCCCCATCCATTCACACGTAAAAACTTTTATTCCTTAAAGTCTAACAGTTTAAAAATACGGCTCTTAGTCAATTATAAGTAAGAAATGCCATAATTTAAACGTCTACATGGGCACATCCTTAGGTAAAATCTGTATATTAATTAATGCCTAATTGCTGAGATATCGATGCTGAAGGTTGTCCAGCAACACTTTTCGCTACACCAGCAATATTTTCAACGGAACGTCCAGTTTTAGGTCTGCCAATCAAGCTTCCATTTTCAATCCCCAGCTTCTTCAAATTTTATTTTGCCAACCTTTGAATTGTTGACTCTGTCTACTTGACAAATGTCGTAGATGACATAAAATAGGAAGTATTCACTTTTGAAAGACCCCTCAGTATTACCGAATTCATTTTATTCTGTTAGAATTGATTCAGAACTTTTCCACTTGTGCCGAGAGTGCTGAATTTTTTGCTCAAACAGCATCGCATGGCTGTATTCTTTGGATGAAGATCCGGCTTGACTCTTGCTGTTGGCGTATCTCCTGGAGCCACCCACTACTTTCTATACTTCATTCTGATGTCTAGGCACCATTTCTCATCTCCTGTGACGATTTGGTAGAAAAAAGCGCTGTTTATGACGGCGTGTTGCTCGATGGCGGGCGAGATGCTGAGAAGCAACTTGAAGGCGACTTTCTTTGTTTTCTTTTTCGTTGAACTCGTGGTGCACCCAGGCTTCCAATTCTTCGGTAAATCCCATTGAATGAAGCTGATAGAGATTCGTTTGATGATGGCAGTTAATTTTTTCCACCAATTCACGACAGGTGATTTGAGAGTGAGTGTGAGTAAAATAAAAGAAAATTATATAAAAACGCTATGCACTTATTCCTTAACCCAATATTTTCTTTTTGGCCGAAATGTTACCGCAGGCAGCTCTACCCGGGAAGAGACTTAGATATACGAAGAGAAATGAAACAACCAGTTTAATTGTCGTCGTCTGGTCCATTCCGAGTTTCAAACACGCCAAGTCAAACAGTAAATAAAGAATCTAACGCGAACTTAGCGAAGAATTTTGGGGCAGGTTCACCGAGGCCGGAAGTTTTGAGAAATAACTCGTGATTTTTTTACTATGACAATGTACCGGCTCACTCATCTAATCTTGTTAGCGACTATTTGACCAAAAACAACGTTAATACTGTTCCGAAAACATTGTACTTACGTGACCGGTCCCCGGTATAGTATTTTTCCTATGCCCAAGATTCCAGCTACTATTTTGCACAAAAAGAGCTTGGAGGTAATTACGGTGATTTGCGGAGGGAAGTGAAAACGTTTTCAAAATCCGCCTATGAAAAGTGTCTTGAAGATTAAGCTTACACCCTTTATTGGGTGTTTGACCAAGCTCCTGCTCCTATTTGTGGTGTGCCTCTTGATGTTTTCTCATTCCGCTCAACGCCAACGTCTGTCTAGGCTATAAGACTTAAGACGAATACCTTAGCTCTTTTCAATTTATTGACAAATTTTAGGTATAAGGGGGTATTTATACTACCACTGGAGGTTTCCTCAACTTTCGCTAAGTATCTTATTGCCCTTACAATTATCAGACACGCCTCGTATATTATGTACATATATATACATATAAATAGGTAGCAACGAAGCAAGCGTTGACTGCAGCAGTTGCTAAAACTTCTAGCCACGACCCAGCGCCGACAACTTTATTGTTTACTTTAAAAATTTCCAGCACCCTCTCGCCTGCACCAAGTACACTGCTGTGTTCTGTTTGTTCTGCAACAACTTGCACTAACTTATTTTCACTTCCCTCGCTGTCTGTCTGCCACACATAATTTGTTTACATCTTGGGGATTTTCTATATAAAATTATTCAATTACGTTGGCAACTAAGTACATCTTTTTATTGCTTTATAAGTTGGCTATGCCGGGGATATGCGGAAAATCACTTTGACGTTGGTTGCTTGGTTGGTTTATATATGACAACAAATATGTTTTTCTTCTCTCTACCTACATACATATGTACATACTTTTATATTTTTCTCTCAGAAGCAAAGAAAAACAAATGCTTGAGAAGTAAAGTTGCGGTGAGTTGCGCGAGGCGACAGGAAATGAGGAAATCTTTATTTTATAGCAGCTATTAATTGCGTCCTCTTGAGCAGCCAGTGCCCTCCTGTCTACTCGGCAGCCACACTAAATAGCTACAAACATAGTACGTGCATACATACGGGTATTTCTTTTTGGCTTTCGAGTTTCATGTGATGTTTGAAGGCCGCATGAAAAGAGTCGCTACTTTACTTCGCTCACCACTAACTTCTTCACATCTTCACTTCCATACTAATAAATGCTAACATTTTTTTAATTACACTCACACTTAGACGTGTATCGGTTTCTATGGCTTTTTGTTGTACTCACATAAATACTCGTATGTGTGACTATTTGAGTGCGTTTTTATTTATAAGTAACCTCTCACACGCTATGTCAGCAAGCCATTCGGTCCCTTCCACCTGTCAGCGCGTCGAAGTGTTAATAATGTCTGCTGCTATATTCTCTAACCTGCCCCAACAACACTTGACACCCTCACAACTTTTTATTTTCTTACTATTCTTAGAGATCGCTTGTGGCAAGTTTAATGAACTTTTAAGTGTCACGTGACGAGTGTTTTCTGTGGTCGACACTTAATTGAAATTATCGTATTTATATATTTACAGTTGAATGCCAGTCAAAACATACAAATGTGCAGAAAAATATATAAATTAAGTGTAAGCAAATTAGATGTAATTGAATGAAATAAATTTAAATTTTAAGGTCTTATATCTTTTAGGTTTTAAATCTGCAGCAAGCACCGCCTCACAGTTGAATGTGGTGAGTATCCTTCCAGTAGAAAATCCACATAAGGTAGTCTGAAATCAAACCCCTAATTAGGGAGGCAGATCTTTACTAACCTCAGCAAAGCCGACACACGAATTTACTTTGAGAGAATTTCACATTTCATAGCTGTTGAACGAGAGGGGACTATACACTATACAAGGTGAAGTCAAAAATAAACAAGACTGAGTTAAAATAGAAACGACAGGACCTTTGTTCTGATAGCTTCGAGTTTATTTATTCAAAATAGTCCCCTCATGCCTCGATAGACTGTTCTTCAGGTAATTGACCGGAATGTCCTTCAGGATGTCGGTACAGGCCTTTTAGATGGCCTCTACGGACGCAAAACGTTTTCCTTTCATATCCAAATGCAATTTTCCGAATAGGTAGAAGTCACAGGGAGTCGTATCAAGTGAATACGCTATAAAATTGATGGTTAAAAAGCGATTTCAAAAAATCAGTCACAAGATGGTGGATTATCATGCAATACGCGCCAGCTTTTTCCTCTGCGCAATTCAGGGCGAATTCGACGAATGCGTTGCAACAAACGCTTCAAAATGCCAAGATAGAAAATTGCATTGACTGTTTGGCCCGTTGGCACGAACTCGTTGTGGACAATTCCCTTAGAATCGTAAAAACAAATGAGCATCGACTTGATTTTTGACATCTCGAAACGCGAGTTTTTAGGTGGTGGCTCGTCTGGGGCCTTCCATTCGGCATTTTGACGCTTAGTTTTAGGTTCATATTGAAAATACCACGTTTCATCAGCAGTTACAATGTTGTAAAGAAAGTTTTTGTCTTTTCTCGCCTCTTGAATTCTGAGCAATTTTTGGTTCTCAGTTAACTTGTGCGGAATGAAACGAGACCTTTCGTAAGCCCAAATTAGCGGTTAAAATGCGATAAATCGATGTTTTAGAGATATTCAACTACGATTTCATGAATTTCTACGTTGATTTCGGTTCACTTTTGATAAATTTAAGAACAATTTCGATGGAGTTTTCGGTGATTACTGATTTTGGGCGGCCCGTATGTTCATTGCCATTTATGTCCTCACAACCATCTCTGAAACGTGTAAACCATTGGCACGAGATAGTCAATCATCGTTATAAACTTATTTGATCAATTCAAATGTTTCGGTAAACGTTTTACTGATTTTAAAACAAAATTTGATATTAGCTCTTTGTTAGAGACTCATTTTTGTACCGATGACAGAAACATACTGATCCTTTAGACGCCATCAGCCCGATGGCATAAAATGGTAGGAATGTTAGTCACAGATGTGGCAGCCTAACAAAAAAAAAACGGGACTCAAATCAGTTGACTTAGAAGTTCACCTGGCAGTTGTTCTGGGAACTAATAAAATATGAATCACGCTCTCCAAGAGATGAGCCTTTAGAATATTGCAACCAATGTGATATTATTATATGCAAGAGAGCTACCTTGTCCGACCATTTTATTTTACATGTGAGACAGCCACTGTGTTTTCTTTATTAGCCGTTGGAAATTCAAGCCTCTGTGTCCAACTTCACTAGAAGTATTATTTAAGATAACTATGTTATAATTTTGCTAAAGCAGAACAGCAGAAGAGCTTCTCTCTAGTTTACCTTCATCCTTATTAAAAACAGCTTGCCGTGTATATATATATATATATATTATATATATATATATGTATATATATATATATATTATATATATATATATGTATATATATATAATTGGGGCGTACACCCTTTTTGGGTATTTGGCCAAGCTCCTCCTCCTATTTGTGGTGTGCGTCTTGATGTTGTTCCACAAATGGAGGGACCTACAGTTTCAAGCCAACTCCGAACGGCAGATATTTTTATGAGGAGCTCTTTCATGGCAGAAATACTCGGATGTTTGCCATTGCCTGCCGAGGGGCGACCGCTATTAGAAAATTTTTTTCTTAATTTTGGTGTTTCACCGAGATTCGAACCGACGTTCTCTCTGTGAATTTCGAATGGTAATCACGCACCATTACGCCTGTAATAATAACTGCCATTGATCAAAAGGGGAAACCGATCAATAGAGATGAAGATTTTGTTGTATTGATCCGTAGTCAGATCTCTCTTGTCACCCACCTCTTAAATTTCATATCCATTCCTCGTTCAATGAAAGACTTAAACCGGCCAAGATCCAAATCAAAAAGTGGAATACCTATACCTCCAGAGAAGTTTCCTGTTTACAAATTAGTGTTTCTTTCCTTGCTAGCTCAAATGCAGACAGGAACAACCCTCCAGCCGGGAACACTATAGTGACGGAAGCAGCTCGTTCAAGAACGGTCTATGCGGGATCGCTACCTTTGATGAAATATTTTTTCATTGCTAAGACAAAGCGCAACCTACCCTATTCATGTTATTTCAACTTGAAAGACATTGTAATAGTCATAAAGCCGAAGGCTGATCTTCATGAAACCCAGACTTCCTTAATTCTGAGCTATCGATAGAGATGTCTGCATACCTTGTATCTAAGTCCGTGAAGTTTTACCATTCGTTCCTTTAGGTTATGCTTGCGAAGATCTGGTGTTCAAAGCAGAAAGGCGAAGTAGCGCAGTCTGACCCATGGATTTTTATAGGAGTGGCATAAAGAATTTTCGATTGTTCAAACCTGTAGCTTAACCTAGATTAGAATGCAATGGTGCCTTCACTGCTGCAATGCACTGACGTTTTTTGCATTTCTATCATGAAAAGTATTAGTAGAAGATTATGGTGAGAATGGAGGTATTTGGTATTTTCGAGTTTTCGATTTTTTACAGTTTTAAAAATGGATTTTAATTTGAAAAAGAACAGATTAGGTTGGAGTAGAAGGAAAAGGTTAGTAAAACTCTAGAAAAGGCGAAATTAGATTAGGTTTTCTGTTTGTTTTATTTTTCGAATTTAATTGATTTTTCCAAGACACTAAAGTTTACCCAACAACATTAACAGAACATTAACAGAATATTAACAGAACATTAACAGAACATAACAACACCAACAAAAAATGATAAAAAGCGAACACTTACTTACCCCTCCCACCTTCAGTGCGATAAGGTGCATTGGTATCGTGGGGATCTGGATCAGGTGCGGTATTCTGTGTATCCAACATATTCGCTTTGCGTGCGGGAATTTCTGTTATAGGAGAAAGCATGGAGAAATAAAATACTTCAATAACGAGATTCTTACAGTATGCGTATGTATGTATATTTGGCCAGCCACTAGTATTGTGCCGAAGAATGAAAAATCAAAAAAGAATGTGCACGAGTTTTGACTTACTGATGCATGGCGCTATGTGTGAACGACTCTGTTGATAGCCACGCGCGCAGCGATTGCAGGTGAGACCGGTCACACCATCCTTGCAGGGGCATTGGCCAGACGTGTTGTTGCAAGTTTTGCCCGAAGAACCTATTGGGTGACATTCGCAGGCTGCAATGAAAACGAGAGAAGAAATACGATAAAATAAGTGTTAAGGAAATTTTTGTTTTGTAACAAATAAGAATTTAATACAAATTGACGCAATGCAAGAATGAAGAAATTTGTGAAACATTTACAGTTGTGGATAGGGAAATAGCATACATTCATAGAATATCATATATATGTTAACTGATGTGGCAATTTTGCCTGCTAATGACTATTTCTGAAATGTAGTTTTTAATTACCAGTCGGAGAATTGCAATTCGTCTGCTCACTTCTAGTTTTAACAGGTACTTATATGGCATTTCATACTTTTTTAATACAATTAATGATATATAGGGTGGGTCATGTAAAATTTGCTTTTTGAATCGGCTATAAAAAAAAAACTAATCAATATTTTTGCAAACTTTTTTTTTATTTTGAAGATTGAACATTGTCATTTATTAATGAAAAATAATATCGTTCAAATGACTGCTACGACTGGCTTTACAATAGGCCATTCGATCAACCCAATTTTTAAGCACCTTTTCGATTGTTTGGGCTCCAATTTCATGAATGACAACTTCGATTTCGTGTTTTAAAGCATCAATCGTCTCTGGATGGTTCGCATAGCATTTGACCTTAACGGCTTCCCACAAAAAATAGTCCAACGGGCTTAAATCACAGCTCCGAGGCGGCCAATTGATATCGGAATTTCGGCTGATTATTCGGTTTTCAAAAACGGTAGCCAAAAGTTCGAGTGTAACTTTGGCAGTGCGACTTACACCGTCTTGTTGAAACCAAATGTCGTCCATGTCATCCTCTTCAATTTTTGGAAACAACGCGTTGAGCATGTCACGGTAACGCTCGCCATTTACTGTAACCGCGGCTCCTCGATCATTTTCGAAAAAAAAAAATGGTCCGATGATCCCGCCAGACCAAACACCGCACGAAACAGTGACTCGTTGTGGATGCATTTGCTTCTCTACAGTAACGTGTGGATTTTCTGAGCCCCAAACCCGTTTGCTTATCAACGTAGCCACCGATGTGAAAATCAGAAAAGAAGAAGAAGACGCACCACTTTGGAAATAGGTTTTCAATATTTCCCAATTTTGTTCAAGCGTAAAGCGTCCCATTTCGTAAATGTCAAACCTTTAAGTAAATTATGAACACATTTGACATGCCATTTGTGTTACCATTCTCAAGAAAATAGGTGGTTCAAAAAGCAAACGCTATATGGCCCATCCTGTATAAATAAGAAGATTTTTCTTCTTATTTGAGGTTACATAAAAGATTAATAGAAGTAAATTAGTGTGCCGCAACAAGAAAAGTTGCGATTTTTCCGCTGGACTTAAAAAAGATCTCCCCCAAAATATTGGGGGAAAAAATTAAGATGTACGTGAGCTGGAACGAATTGGAAATACCTTGAAAAATAGAGTTTTTATAAATAAAATTATATTATATTTATATACATAGATATATATATTAGGGCGGGTCGGTTTAAAAATCGCTCATTGCTCTGTGAAAAGTGTATTCTAGGGATCAAAATAAGAAACTTTGCCGAAGGAACCATACCTCTAAAACGAATTCTGATGTCCCCTAATTTGGGTCGAACTTTTTAGTTTCTTTTCTCATGTAAAGGCCAAAAATGGTGATATTTTGAAATGATTGTATGGGGAACCCCCCAGGGGAGTTCCAGGGGGTGTGCCACTGGCATGGGTGGATCAGCCGTCCAAAGTTAGTGGGGGTCGGTCATACATTTGGACTCGATTGGAGCACTCTAAATGGGTCAAAGTGGGATTTTTCGTTTTCAATGGTACAAAATCAATTTTTTGAAGAGGAAGAGGGAGTACTATATGGTCCTGGAATAGCTGATTAACACGAAAATACTGTCAGTCTTAAATATATACCTTTTTCACATAAATATTTGAATGCGGTTTTCTCAAAACAGCATTTTTCTATACGGCCGCCATGATATCTCGAGAACTATTCGGTCGATTGCTGTCGAATCTCGAAATAATATCTGTCACTATCATAAACTACGGAAAGTAAGATACACGCAATACTTTTTTTTATAAATAAAAATTCGAGGAAAAAATGTGCGAAAAAACAAACTTTGTCTTTCAACCATCGCAGTTATATTAATTTTCGAAACAAAATTTTTTCAATAGCTCATACTGAAACTATATTTATAAGGAGTAAAATGCCATTTGAATTTTTCCTTTCAGACAACCTGGAGCTGAGTTATCGAGAAATGAGTTTTCATAGAAATTCCACCTCGAGCGTTGTTAAAGCCACAATTTTCCAGAAAATCGACCAAAAATTGAATTTGATTTTATATAATGCATAATAAATATGGCTGTAAATTTTCCAAAAGATTCAACTGATAGTTTTCGCAATAAAAATTCGTAAAAAAACTGTATTTTTTGGCGTTTGAAATGGGAATCCCTCCTTATGTCCTGACTTAAGCGGTATGCATTCCATGTCATACGAGTCCTACCATAGTCCTGGATATATCGATAAAAACTCTTTAGCGGGTTGTTGCTCGTAAGCAAAATGAATTGGTTTTTCTGCAAACTTTACTTTTTCTCCGCTTTTACTCAAAATTTCTAGAGTCAGCGAAGCAGATTTGTCGAGATTTGTTGAGCAAAACCGTTATCATTGAATCATGCTGTGTTCCTTCTGTAGCCACGTCTGTTTCGTTACTTAATGTTATACCTAGTAATTTATGTAACTCAGAAAAATTTTCCACAAATTATTGGAAAACAAAAAATAATTTTTTCAACAAAGTAAACTATTTTTCTGCTCATTAGTGTATGCAAAGTATTTTGCGCATTTGGCTCTTGAATTTATGCGTTACTTCACACAAAATAACGGCAATCTTAATGTGTTTCTAAAAGACGTTGCTCCTGCGAATGCCAAACACAATACAAAGGGAAAATATTTTTAACATTTACGTTTATTTTCTCCGTCTTAAGATGCAATCAGTTGCAATTAGCTTTGAAGCGCTTCAAAGCTTCCTCGATCACGGCCGAATGGCTGGCTGCTCAAGCTGGTGAATTACACCACAAAACCAACAATAAAGTGATTTTAACATTTCGGTGGCTAACAATTGAATGGCCAACAATATCAAACGGCAGTGAAGCGCAACGATTGAAAATGATAAGCCGAAACGTCAGCAGGGCAATGAGGTGAGTTGTGAAGAAGCTCTGCTTGCTGGCAGGCTGTTGAACTGCTCAAGTGGATGTGCTGCGCTGCAAGATGCGCAATAAGCACACGAACAAGATAAACACAAACAAAAGGTGAGGTGCCGAAGAGGTGGTTGGTGGCGCGTAGGACGTGAGGATTTGAGGTCTGCAACACATCAATAAAATGCGTTCGTGAAACTTCAAACAGCTGCAAACGCTGGTGAGTGCATGATTTTTGGCAGCGCTTGAGCGTTGAAAGATCGAAGCGTTTCTAAACTTGCAATTGCAGTGCTGGAAAAAATACTCATTTCCTGCTGCTGCTTTTAGTTTTTTTTTGTGTTGAACTCAATTTCCTTTCGCCTTTTTTTACAACTGGCAAATTAAGTGCCAATACCTTTGGTGCGCTGCAAGCAAGTGCCCACACTCAAGTATTTGATGCAAAAATTCCATTTCAACTCAGCAGCGACACCAAGTAGCTCGGTGTGTTGGTGACCCCCATTAACACTGAATTGTGGAAAATTTAGTACTTTTCGCATTTAAAGCATTTTCGCAATTTTTTATGCGCACCACATTTTTGTGCGAGCTTTTTACAACAGCCACATTTGGGTAAGCAACGCAGAAAGTTCTGCTAATAAGTTCCATAATAAATATGAATTGCTTAATGCGCTTAGCTGACTTACTTTTCATTTTCATAAATTCAATTAAGATTTAAGCTTTTTAGCGGCTTATCTGCAGCTTAAATCATGATTTGCAAGGAAGAATCTGCGAAAAGCATGGTAAAGTTTGCATTTAATGGAAATTTATAAAAAAAAAATGAAAATTAGTGGTGTGGCGCATTATAATTTTGCGGTTCATTGCGCGCCACATCACTTAGCATTGCATAGTTTAGTGCGCTGTGGCTGTTCATCTTCTCCTACTTCTGGGGTTGACTTTTCCTTTCTGCTGGTCGTGCATTTTATTGCAAGCAAAGCTGCTGAATGTTGCTAATATATTATTATATTATTTTTAATTGGCTTACGAGCGCGAAATTGAAAAAAGTTTGTGGAAAAGGAAGGTAGGTAGGTCGAGGGATGGGTGTGCAGTGTGTGCACTTGCTGGAATTCGTACTCTAAACACGTACATTTGTATATCTTTTCGATTTAATTACTGCCTAGGCATTTTTGCTTTTTGAAACATTTTTGAATTTTGTACTAATAACAACGCTCGGATTTTCATTTTTTTTCTTGGGACAGAGATTTTGATCTACTAAAATAAATAATAGGAAGTAATATTAAATAAAATAAATAAAATTTGTTTTGAGGAGCCGCTGTTCAGCTTTTACCAGACTTATGCAGGTGGTATATTTTTGAGATATATTGAGTGTAGGCGAGCTACATTCTCTTTCCCTTGACTGGTCTCTGAGACTGTTATAAAAGTATGGGAAGTTTGCAGTGGAGCAATGAGTTGCCTCTCCACCTGACTCTCCCTACCTTTTAAGTTCGCTCTCTGGGTCTGAACATCAGAAACGCCGAAATATTGCTTGGCTATAGGTTTAGCTCAAGAATGATATAAACAAGATTGCGCCCATCAGAGCGTACGTGTCGTCACGTTTGCTGAGTTGTGCAGTATTGCCAACCATTTGCTCTTCGTAATAAATTTAGTGCTTTTTTATACTGAAAATGCGATAATTTTTAAGTTTGGTGTTTGTTTCTTTTTGTTTTTAATTTAAGGCTAGCGAAACTTTAGGTTAAAAAAAACTGTACTATTATACAAAAGAAGTTTAAAAAAGGCCACTCTGAGAAGATTTTAGTGCTAATGAAAATTTTTTTACTCCTATAAAATTTGATAATTTGAAAGTGCAAATTTAATTTTTGGCTCCATTTAAGGCTATGCAAAAATATTAAATGCCCCGCTCTCAACTTTTCTTAAGATTGAAAACCTTTTTACACATTTTAAAAAGCCTTTGAATTTATTGAATGCGAATTAAAACCATAGAGGTGTAATCGTTTCTTCCGGTCATCAATCCTTAGTGAGACATAGAGCATAAAGAGGTGTATTCATAGTAAAAATAAGCAACAAAATACCAGAAAATACTAAAGAAACCATACTGACATTTTTACAAAAAGAGTACCTTATCTAGTTACATAACTTCAAATATAGCAAAAAAGTCGTTCCCTTAACAAAAGAATTTCGCTTAACAAAAAAAACTCATAAATTAAATTGTACATAAGCATAACACATTTATTATAAAAAACGCACATTCTACAGACAATTTGTCACGCATACAAAGTTCTTTAACACGTTGACTGCCGAGCGAAATTTGCTGGTTTTCACACAGCGCCGCAAGTGTGCATCACATATGTGTATTTCTTGTTTTAATACCATCCATCAAATAAAAACAGCCATATAGTTTATTTAATTTTTTATATACATATACATAATACACGTATTTTAAAATCAAACGACAGAAAATATAATTGACGCAATATTACACCAAAAACAATGCGCCGGCACCCATTGCCCGGCGCGGCGCCATTGAAAAGCCATGCGCCGGGCAATGGGTGCCGGCGCGGCAGTCAACGTGTTAAGTAACACAATAAAAATTTCGTGTTTTATTTTCTTTAAATGGGCATTTAGTGCGTTTTTATATCCAAAGCTAGGCAACTCTGCAGTAGCGAGAGAGAGATTTGACTGCCGAAAGCAGAAGAACACCAACAACACAGGCAATCGCGGGCAATGCCACCAGATGTTAAAAAAAGTAAAGCTAAATAAAACTGAGTGAATTATTTAAATAATTATTAAAAAATGTATATTTTACAAAATTATAAACATTACTTTTAATTAGAATAGGCTAGAAAAATGTCATGTGGAATGAACTAAAACTCCGAGACAAAAAATAATAAAAATAACAAAAAAAAATGCTAAATCAAGTTACGAAAATGGTAATCTGGCCATACTGGAGCTAAAATCACGTAACTAGTTGTCAAATTCGCTGAGCGCAAAGTAACGGGACAACGATGGGCGCCATCTCATTATTCTTTGCATCATGGGTTTAGCTATCCGCTATGGTGAAAAGCAAAATTGTGAGAATGAGTTGGGGACTCGGCCGCACAATTCTGTCCGCTCATTGCATACGTATTCACACCCTCGTCCAATCAGTCATTGACGCAGACGGCATCGAAGTAACATGGGGAAATGGCTACTTGCATTTTATCGCAAACTCAGTTTTTTCGTAAACAAATCGCTTGTTATGTCAGGCAAACAGCTAATTTTTTCTTATTCGCTGACAGCCGGTTAACGGTCTGATCTTAGCCACATCTCTACAAATATTTTCACAAGGGAAATATGGAATTATCTACAAAGGTTAAAATTTTATGTTAAATTTTTTATTTGTATTTTATTTATCATTGGAGTATCTTACAGAAGTAATGAATAAAATTAGTATTCAGTAAATAAAAAGTTAAATATGCATATTTTTAAGAATACCATTGACAGTGAATATACCCGCTTTGGTCTTTCTAGCGATAAATAAAGGGTGGTTAAATTTCAACGGCCGATGTTGAATGTGAACCACACCCAAATATCAAGTTTTTTTCTGCATCTCATTTAACATTTTTCAATTTCAGACTAACTCAATTTGAACCATGGAAAGATACACAATCGAGCAACGCGTTAAAGTTATTCAGGCTTATTATGAGAACGGGCGTTCAAATCAAAATGCATATCGCGCACTTCGAGATTTTTTCGGTCAATTTAATCGTCCAAATGTGCGTACAATCGGAAAAACTGTGCAAAAGTTTGAGCAAACCGGGTCTGTAGGAGATGCGAAAACACCAGTGCATGCTCGTACAGCTCGTACTGCAGAAAATATTGCTGCTGTTCGCGATAGTGTGGTTGCAGAGCCGTCCACCTCAACTCGTCGTCGTACCCAACAATTGCACCTCTCACGCTCGTTGTTGATGAACATTATGTATAAAGACTTGCATTTACACGCTTACAAGGTGCAATTGACTCAAGAACTAAAGCCTCTTGACCATTTAAAGCGTCGTCAATATTCAGAATGATGGCAGGACATGGCAACAGCGAATGACCAATTTTCGAAGAAAATCATCTTCGGTGATGAGGCACATTTTCACCTCAGTGGATTCGTCAATAAGCAGAATTGCCGCATTTGGGCGAATGATAATCCAAGAGTGATTGCCGAAAAACCAATGCACCCACAAAGAGTGACTGTTTGGTGCGGTTTATGGGCCAGCGGCTTCATTGGGCGGTATTTTTTCCAAAATGAGGCCGGTCAGGCAGTTACGGTGAATATTGTTCGCTATCGTGAGATGATAACGAATTTCTTTTGGCGCAAATTGGAAGATATGGATGTGGACGATATGTGGTTTCAACAGAATGGTGCCACTTGTCACACAGCTAACGAAACAATGGCTCTTTTGCGCGAAAAATTTAATGGCGAATAATCTCACGTCGCGGTGATGTCAATTGGCCGCCAAGATCATGTGATTTGACACCGTTGGACTTCTTTCTTTGAGGTTATTTGAAAGAAAAGGTGTACGTCGATAAGCCTGAGGATGAGATAATTCGGCACATTAACGGCATAGAACCTCAATTATCATAATAAAGAGAAATGACAATAATTTCCTAAAAAAAATTTATTTTATTTAAAATCAACACCGGCCCTTAAAACTTAACCGCCCTTTATTTTGAATAGATCGAAAATATTTTTCGCATACTCTTGTTAAGAATTTTTATTCCTATAAATCGCATGATTGGAAATCTTTTATGTATAAGAAAATGCTCAACATTTGAAATTTTTGCTATTTAATTAGCGTTTCCAACCGTTTCGGGTGTTCTTATTTTTAATGTCTGCCGAGGATCGACCTCTAGTAGAAACAACTTTTTCTCTCAGTTGGCGTTTCGTGCCGGGGGTTTCAAACCTGTGTACTTCGCATGAAATATATTGCAAATATTATTAAAAAAATGAAGAAACTTAAATATGTGACAAGTGAATACATTTTCCAGTCTGACATTTAACATTCAATAAACGAGTTTAAAAAAATGTCTATTTGTAGCACAAGAATTTTTTTTACCGTAAAATAAAAAACTTGTTATAATCCGAAGTTTAATTTCTTCTGATATTTCATACTATATCTCACATTAAGATTAGCCAAACCAAATCCTCTTAAAAAGAGTAAGTTGAAAGTTGCATGGCGGCTACAGAACTTATATTTTGCAGATATGTATATACTTTAATAGTTTCTAAATGGCGCTCACAAAGCAAGTAAAAGCTATTAACGCTGGAAATATGTGTAAATTATCAACATAATCTCAGCTTACTGCTAACAGACGTTTAAAAGTTGCATGAATAACTGTCGCAACTTTGCAAGTAGATACAAGCGAATATCACAGAAATTGTATGTTGAGCAAAACATTTGAGCGAGTAAAAAGTAAAAGAAGAAAGGATTTGCATATGGCAAAAGTTTTCCAAACCAAGTTAACAAACTCTATACATTAAAGTAACAGCAAAGAACAAATACTCTTGAGGCAGACGAAAGAGCAACAGGGTGCATAGGGAGTTACAGACTTCAAATAGTTCGCTTTCCCCTAAACAGTCTGCATACACCGCCTCTTCAAGCATTTGGTGCTTCCTGTTGATTGTTGTTGCAATCCGTAAATTATGCGAGTGCGACAAATAAATCTGCAGCTTAGATATTACAGACTACAGTTTATATTTGCGAGTGAGCGCATGTAGGTGTATGCATGTATGCTGGTGTGTGTGTGCAGCATACATCCACCCACTTACAGTGCACTGCAAATGCATAACGGCGTCACTCACTTGGCTGTAGATGATCGTTTGAGCGCCGAGCAACGTGCAATAATTTCAAACAACCATTGAGATGGAGAATGAGGCGAACATTAAGTTGACAATTGCAAAATAGCAAAATGGCAATTTGTTGTTGGTACAATAAGCGCTAAACAGGCAGACAAGGAATGTTGTTCAGCTCACTTTCATTGTTATAATATTTGCTTTTGCCCCATTTGACACTCGGTAAGATTTCTATCAAAACACAAAGCGCTGAAGTCATACTTGTATGCTATGGAAAATGGAAAATAGTAAATTTCGCAAATAAAGCAGCTAATAAATACAAGTTTATAAGACCCAAATCTAAATGTTAACGACACGAATTGCTTGGTGCAAAATGTTCAAAGTCATAAATTTACTGATACAAATGGGTGCATATTTTTTAAGTTAAATAAATACTCATTGTAATACCCCAAAAAAACCCTTTAACTTTAATTTGAATGCCAATTTATTTTCGCATCTCAGCAAATGCGGTGATATTTACTACTTCCGTTTTCTATTGTAGTATCCACGCCCAGCGCTTTATTGTACGTGTCTGGCCAGCCTAAATCCTTTTTATGGTAAAAATTATGTCATTAACTTAAATTTGCTACTTAAATTTAAATGCAAAGGCCAATTTTTCAAAGCGCATAATGCTGATTAATTTATTTATACATACATAAGTACTATTAAGCTTGCAAAATCACTGAATAATTTAACAACTTGCGTGCGAAAAACATTCGCGAAAAAATGACATATTTAGTATTATTTGTTGTCTTAAGAGACTGACTAGGTTAGTTTGGGTTATCAAAAGGATGAATTCGTTTTCTTTGTCCAAGTGTGCCCACTCTTCGGGCAACCATTTTAACTTAACATAGGTTGGGTTAAATTGACTGCAGACTAAATATGAATGAAGATAGTACTTCTATTACATTAGTATTAGAGCAGGGGTAGTGCACTAACATTTGAGAGTGGTATTTATTTGAGCGAGAGTGGAGTAGTTGAGTTGGTTGATATTATGAATTGTCTAACAAGGGCTACTCAACACGAACAGCCAATAACAAATTGAAGACCAGCGTTACCAAAGACAGCACTAGTTGAGAGGATGGGAGGTATTTTCAGGGGAATTAAAGTGGCGACTGCCGCAGCTGAATGGTGACTACCATTTGGGAGTGCGTAGGTTCGAAATCCCGGTTATTAAACACCAAATTATAGAAAAAGACCCTTTTTCTAATAGCGGTCACCACTTCGCAACCAATGACAAATAACCGAGAATATGTATGTATTTCTGCCATGAAAAAACTCCTTATATAAAAAAATTATCTGCCGTTAGGAGGCGCCATAGATCTGTAGGTAGAAAATTAAGACATACTCCTCAAATATGAGAAGGAGCTCCGCCAAACACTCAATAAAGGGTGTGACAAGCTTCACAGCTTCAAATAAAATTTCTGTCCTCAGACTACTACTGCAGAAACGAGAAAGTTTTTTATGGTAGATTTTAACCGTATGACTCCTACTTAAATGAACATTTTTGAATAGCTATAACGAAAGGCCATTAAAAAGACAATTAAAGGGTTACAATGTTCCACGAAAAGTTTAAGGGGGGTAGGGTCACAAAATCGAAATTTTTTTTCTTCACTCATCTTATAGTAAATCATTTCAAGAATGTTGTGTCAAAATTTTAAGTGGATCGGAGCAGAACTCTCAAAGTTATAGCCTTTGTAGGCACTCTACCTCGAATGCGGAGCATCGATAATTTCTCAGAGTCATTTTTTCAAACGCGTTTTTCCCGAAACGACTTCTTAAAAGTCGGTGCCAATCACAACTCCGAAACTATTCAACCGATTCTTTTCAAATTTGGCACACGTTTTCTAAATCAAAAATACCTCCCCCCTACACTGTTTTTTTTTATTTTTTGTTTTTTAAGGTTGTTTTTCACTTACAAATATGGCGAAATTTTTCGCCAAAAATGCTCGTTTTACGTTTTTTTGCCACCAAAACTACAAAAATGAAAAAAAAAATTTTATTAATGTAGGGGGGAGCATTACGTCATACTTTAACTGAAAAATTCGACTTTTTTAGTTTCAGATGATTCTACGACGAATGCCGATTGGCACCGCAGAGCACCTCTCGAAAAACATATCTCCAAAAAAACTCTGTCATGGGCTTATTTGTCAATATTTTATTATTAATATTTTTTAAAAACTTATTGAAAAGATTTACAATAACATGTAACTGATTTTATTAAAGTATCTTAAGCCATATTTCTGTAAAAAACTCACAAAAAAAGTGACAATTTTAAGTAGGGCCGCCGAAGATGGAAAACTTGTGCGGGTTGAGATAAATGTTGATGGTGAAAAATAGCCAATGCTAACACTTCTGATTAAAAACCTGCCAAAAATTTAATTTATTTTGGTTTATGCGTTAAGCCTGATCTTCAGATAAATTTGGCGCTCTGTAAAATGCCTTGCAAGAATGCAGACTTTATATTTCTTCAAGCGCAAGAGGAAGGATTTTCGATTCTCGTACTAAAAGCGTCATGTGATCTGAACAGTTTTATACAAAAAAATTTGTTCTAGAGCTCAAAGCTCATCTTCCATCCAAGTTCCTTCATTCTTTATATGAAAGTATATAAGTTTTAAGATCGTGACCAGTTTACAGACGCTGACCGATTACATTTGGTTTTCAACAAATACGTGCGAGTTTTCCGATCACCATATGTGAAAATTTTGCTTCTTAACATAGCCATAGAAATCGCATATAGTTGGGCATTACTATCGAAAAAAGGTCTTTGTAAATTTTTCCTAACATTTCTCCAGCGTAAAGTTACTCATTTCCTTCCGCGTCTACATGCCACTGATGGGAAGTTGAAATTTAGAGAGGAAAAAAACAGAAAGTGTTAAAACAAAATCTTTTTGAAATACATACTTCTCTTTTGAGCACCCTGTATATAGTCATGTGTCCAAGTAAGAACAAACCTCTTCAATGTCACTTCAAGAACTCAAACTTTATTTCAATCCAGTTACATTAATAACTTATAACTATGCTCTTACTTTCTATTTACTTATTAATTATTCTCTTTATTTTTAATGTTTAACAGTTGTTGTCTCATTTGTTATTAACATAACCTTAGACTAACCTTAAATGTAACTATGTAACTATATGACACCTCCACCACCAGATTAGGCAGTCCCTGCTGAATCGAACTATAAATATTTTTATAAAAAAAATCATGTATTTTCAAATAGGTTTTTTCGCTTCACTTGCGTTTTATATATTTTATTAAATTTCTTATCTTTAGGTATTAAATGGTTTCCTTCTTGCACATAGTTCGTAACTTTTTTGTACTTTGGCTTAGATTTACTTACACGATTATTATTAACAATTTCATTAGCAAAATTTTCAGTAGAAACTTTTTTCAATTTTCTGTTTAACATTTCAATTCGTTTAGTCTTTTCGGCATGTATTAATTTTGAAAGGTTTGATAGCTCTTCTTTTGAAATTAAGTTATTAATAAGATCAATAGGACGATTTTTGGTAGTTGAGTGAATTGTGATATTATATGACACTATTGCTTTAAAAACTTTTTCGGAAGTATCATCTTTATTTTCCTTATCAGCATTAAATAATCTAATGTGTTCATTAAGGGTACCATGGAGTCTCTCAACATCTGAATTACCTGTCTTCAAGTAAGCAGTTGTAGTATGCATGGCAATATTTTGCTCTTTCAAAAACTCTCGAATGGCAATTGTATCAACCTCGTTATCTACTACAAGTAATTTTGGCTTTCCTAAATATTGAATTCTTTCTTTTAAAGCTTTGACTAAAGAAATCCAGGTCCTGTCCTCTAAATAATGAGCTGTGGCGTATTTTGTGAGCTTATCAATACTTGTTAGATACATCACCCCGCGCTGGGGAAACCATATATCTACATGAACAATTTCATTATGTGTTTCTGGAGTTGGAGTTATATTTAAACTATGCTTTATTGGAGCTCTATCGTATTTAGCTAATTTACAAGCTTCGCAATTATTAATGTATTTTTGAACTTCCTTCTGAAATTTAGGAAAATAGTAATACCTTTTTAGTTCAGAAAATACTTCTGTTATGCCTCGATGATTGTTTTTTAAATGTTCTTTCTCTATTATTTGTAAAAGCTTTTGCCTATCAGTAACATCCTCTACCAGTAAGTTAGATTTAAGTACTTTAAGATTTTTATTTTTCGCGAAATAATTTATATATCTTAGTTGGAATTCCTTAAACAATTCAATTTGTGGGCAATAAATAACAGCTAATCCTTTAATTGGAAGTTTTTCCTTCATAAAATTTAAAATATTATTTATATCTTTTATTTTTAAGGTATGCCGAATTTTATTTCTAAAAATTATTTCAGTTTTACATGAATTTTTATCAGAAGGATAGATTATCAACTGCGTTTTAAAAATGTTAACAGGCTGTTCGGTTATTTTAATGTAATCTGTATCATCGCTTTCTGCGCTATGTACAGTGTCTAAATCCTCATCAAATATCTCGTTAAGATTTATTTCCATTTCAGTTTCTGAATCTACGACGTTTAGTCTACTTAAACCATCTGCAATAACATTTTCCTTACCTCTTATATAGCTAATATCAAAATCGAATTCGTTAAGCTTTATCTTCCACCTCTGTAATTTGGAATTAGGCTCCTTTATATTATTCAGCCACACTAATGGACGGTGATCCGTCTTGATTGAGAATCTTCGACCGAAAAGATATGGACGGAAATATTTTGTGGCCCAAACTATTGCGAGTAATTCTTTTTCAATCGTACTATAATTTTTCTCGTGTCCATTTAAGGTACGACTTGCAAAAGAAACTACTCTATCTCCTTGCATCAGTGCTGCTCCTAATGCATAATTACTTGCATCGGTAACCAACGTGAACGGTTTGCTAAAGTCTGGGTGGATAAGTATAGGATAATTTTTTATTAATGTTTTTAATTTTTCAAAAGCAGCCTTGAAATCTTTATCATTAGCTTTAATCTTTGCGCCTTGCTTTAAATATTTTATTAAATGATATGCTATTTTCGAATAGTCTTTAATAAAACGCCTGTAGTAGCCCGTTATTCCCAAAAAAGATTTTATATCTTTCTGCGTCTTAGGTAACTCTATTTTATCAATTGCTTTTACTTTTTCCGGATTTGGTTTGATTCCGGAAGAGGTGACAACATGTCCTAAAAATTCGGTTTCTCTTTTAAGAAAATTACACTTATCTAATTGTACTTTTAAATTTGCTTCAGCTAAACGTTTAAAAATTTTATCAATGGCTTCCAAGTGCTCCTCTATACTCGTTGAAAAAATCAGTACATCATCTAAATAAACTAGACAAATTAAACCTATATATTCGTTTAAAACATTATTTATCATCCGTTGAAATGTAGCCGGTGAATTACGAAGGCCAAATGGCATGCGTAAAAATTCATAATGGCCATTAGCTGTCGAAAATGCTGTCTTCGGAATGTCATCGGGGTGCATTTCAACTTGATGAAAACCCTTGGCCAAATCTAGGGTTGTAAAATATTGGCTTCTTCCTAATTTATCAAATATGTCGTCCATATTTGGAATAGGAAACCTATCTTCAATGGTAATATCATTCAACTTCCGGTAGTCTATTACAATGCGCCACGTTTGTTTATTGTTAACATCTAATTTTTTGGGAACTACCCATATTGGGCTATTGTATGGACTATTTGAATTTCTTATTATACCCTGCCTAAGCATGTCTGCAATTTGCCTATCAACTTCCTCTTTATGTACTTCCGGATATCTATATAAACGAGAATAAACCGGTACGTCGTGTTTCGTTTTTATTATGTGCTTAATTTCATTTGTGAAAGTTAAATTATCATTGTTATCGTAAAACACATTTTTATATTTATTTAGTACTTTCATTAACTTTTCTTTTTCAAACAGCTGTAAGTGATCGGTTTTAATCAAATTTAAAATATTGTAGTTTTTAATTTCGCTGTTGAAAAATTGAATGTTACTATCTTTATACGATGCTTCATTATAAATTTCTTCCTCTTCCGATAAAATTAAAGTTATTGCAGCGTTTTTGGTAATTAATTGCCTATTTGGAAAATCGATTATGCAGCCTAAATCTTTCAGAATATTGTTACCAATTAGTCCATCAAATTTGTTATTGAAATTACATTCTAAAAACTCGCAATAGTAACCACTAAAGTTAAATTCATTAAATATTGGGAATTTACAGAGTTTTGTTAAAAGTGTTTCTGTACCTAGAGCTTTGGCTATTACGTTAACATCTTGTTTCCATTTAGGGTGACAAATGTTATTATTAATTAGACTGAACTCAGCTCCAGTATCGATAACAAATTTTAATTTTTTTGAGGGGTTATCTATTATTATATAGGGTAGTTTTGCTCGGCTGCATTTAGAAAATTTACATTTGAACTACCAATCTCCATAGGTTCGACCTGAGAATTTGATCTATTGAAGGCCTGAACTTGTCTTGATCCATTAGGAGTGGCTTGATTGCAACTTCGGTCATTTGTATTATAGAGAAAACTTCTATTATCATTTTGTGCGGAATTTGACTGCCTGGTTCTATTTGAATTATTTGAATTATGCAAATTATTTTGATTAAAACGAAAAGGAATGGCTTGCAATTGTTGTTGGTTACCATATGGGAAATTATTGTTCACTCTTAAACTATTACATGAATTATAATTCCTACAGAGATTATCATTTTGATATTGATACATACGCTCGCAGCTGTCTTTTTCGCTTTTAATAAATGGTTTGCTATTTCTATGGTCGTTACTAAAATTCGTTTTTACAGTGTAAAAACTACTATTTCGTGGTGGTCCAAATTGACTGTAGTTTTGATGCCTGGCATCAAGTATTATTTTGTATGCATCTTCTAAATTTTTAGGGTTTCTTGCAAAAATTAGTGTACGCGTTGGCTCGGGTAAATGATCTCTAAAAGTTTTGAGAGCAATTCTATTAACTTCTTCTGTTGTATACGTTTTATCACCATGTGTTAAATTTCTATTGTGTATTTTATTTGCTAGCTTATTAATTTCAAAGTAATAGTTTTCAATTGTTCCCTGTAGCCTGTACGTTTTTAAGTTATCCATTAAATCATTACTACTCTCCTTTTCGCCGAAATTATTAATGAGTATTTCTTTCAAAATGGGCCAATCATTCACATTAGAGTATCTGTGAATCGCTTCTCGCGTTCTACCTACACATTTATTTTTTATGTAACCGAAAATTACATTTCTATCTCTATTATCAAAATCGTCATATAGCGGTACGATATTTTCAATCTGTTTTATAAAGTCCGGCAATTGATTTGCATCATTACCATCAAAGCTTTCAATATTCTTAATACAAGCCAATATTAAATTGAACCTACTTATGGTTAAAGAGTCCATTATGTTTATTGTTGTGAGAAATGAAAAGAATGTGTAGTAAAATGTGTTTGAATGAGCTTTTAAGCTCTTATTAAAAATACTAATGAATAAATATAAATTATGTCTACATACACATACATATATGTAAATGTAGGTATGAATGAGTAGCAAAGTGTGAGAGTTGTTAGTACGATCTCTCTTTTTTTTTTTTATTGTGTTTATTTGTGCAAATTGAAATGAATAATTTTTTATGCGTATACATATATTAGTTTATTCATACCTTGTGCTTAATAAATGAGAAATTTAATCGCTCTTACTGTCTCAACTTCTCTGCTCTGCTAATACGTGTGGAGAGGTCACTGCTTATACTTCCGCTGTTACTTGCCGATTTGTGACGATGCTGAGCTTCCGCTTATGCTCGAATCCGGAACTACACACATACGTATGTATGAATGGGTTGAAGAGATTTTGTGAATGGCAACATTCTATTTCATTCTCTTTGAAATAACTGATGATTTAATTAACTTTCTCAAAATTCCAATAACGGGAAATGTACATACTTTGCGATTTCGAAAGAAATGCTGTTTCACGAGAACAAATTTGTTTTTCTCTGACCTTGAGAAAGTTCAAAAGAGTAGAGTCTACAAATATTTATTGTTGTAACTTGCACCCATCAACTAACGGGATAGCGAAAAAATTGTGTATGCTTTTTTTCTTTCAACTAAAGTTTTAATTTCACTTATTTATATTCTTTTTGCTTAAATAGTTCATAATCTTTTTATGATTTTATTTCACTTTTTCACGATATAGTTCAAAAGAGTAAAGTTTTAATTACACTTATCATTGCGATATATTTAAAACCATGTTATAAAAGTTTCAATACTAGCACTCAGTTCAAAGTTAAAACTGAATTTTTAAATTTTTTCTCAATGTCTTTTACTAAAATTGTTTATTAAATTTGTTTCACCATTAAAAATTTAATTTTATTTGCACTTTAGCTTTAACATAAATGACTCTTGCCAAATTATGTATTTTTTATCCTCGTCGCCAGTCATGTGTCCAAGTAAGAACAAACCTCTTCAATGTCACTTCAAGAACTCAAACTTTATTTCAATCCAGTTACATTAATAACTTATAACTATGCTCTTACTTTCTATTTACTTATTACAGTTACATTAATAACTTATAACTATGCTCTTACTTTCTATTTACTTATTACAGTTACATTAATAACTTATAACTATGCTCTTACTTTCTATTTACTTATTAATTATTCTCTTTATTTTTAATGTTTAACAGTTGTTGTCTCATTTGTTATTAACATAACCTTAGACTAACCTTAAATGTAACTATGTAACTATATGACAATATACTAGATTCATTTTCAAGTAATTCATATAAATGCGAAACCGATATTATTGCAAAAAGATTTCACACGAAAGCCTGTATTTAAATTATATAATTGAGCTTTTCGCAAATCAAACCAACTCAAACAACCATAAACTCACGGCTGCAGCACTAAAGTGTTCCACGAAATAAAGATGCGACAGTGCGTGTCCATTAATGAAACATATACGAGTCGGCGCAAGCAACCAGCTGTCAGGATAGCTGTCAGTTGGCTGTCAAGTGCATGTAACTGCCAACTGGCGAATGGCAACGAAAAAAAATAATAATAATAAAAAAAAACAACCTTGCAGCGCTCATCTTTGGTTACATGATAAAGTCAGCCTTCAGTTGTATAATAAAAGTTACAATAATAAAAACAAACATAAAAGTGAGCAGGAAAAATATGTAGAGGCAAGTGTGTGTAGAAGAGCACGTAAGTATTGCATTTTTTACTTAAATGAAATTAAGCGAATCAAGAACGCATAAAAAACGCCACCAACGTTGACCACCAACAGCTGTAGCGGTTGTTACTTACATTTAACGCTTTTGTACGTACGCTCGTATATGTGTTAGTAAGTCGTAACTTAATATGATTTTAAATAAATTAAATGCGATTTATTCGTTTACACATCCGGCGGCACATCGCCGAGCCACTCCCGTGCAAAAAAAAAACAAAAAAAAAAAACGGGAAGAACAGAAAAAACTCGGTGATAAAATTAAATTCCATCAGAAAAGTTTTAAATGGAAATAACCACAATGATAGCTTTGTTGTTTTTTATTTTAAAAATATCATTCGGTTGTAGAACAAAAAAGATAATTCATTTTCGTTGGCTTTTTCTCGCTTTGTTTTAGCAAGTCCATTACATGAGCTGGCAAATAAATTCTCGCATGCTGACGCCCATGACAAGCGGAACGTAATCGAACTGCGCAACCGGTTGTCACTACATAACATAGAAGATGGCAGTGTCATCGCTTTGTAATTTATGGAAGAATTAAAATTAGAAGCGTGCGCGTTTTGTTTATTTGTTTTTATGACTGCATAATTCGTACGCGAAGTAGCGCAGACTAAAAAAGCTGACTCTGAAATGGCAAATCTTGGTTTTCCGGTTAATGTATGCGACTTCCAAAAATCCTATGTACATTACCACTAAAGCCAGCAGCCACTTAGGATATCTGTTTTGATACACAAATCCGTCAATGCATCTTGGTCAGAGTTCCAACCCTGGAACTATGAGTGGAGAGCTTAGTTTTTTATCCTATCCCCTTACTGAAAATCATTTCATCATCAAGGAATAGTCTTTTTTCCTTGTTCACTCCTCTCGGGAGCATAGGGCCTTGGCAACACTCAGTCTTGTGTTGGTTTCGTTAATCTATTTTGATTTCTGACAGGGTAAGTGATTAACCTGCCGCTACCAGTCCTAAATAGTGGGAATGTGGCCACTTGTCGTTGCTTACGAACAACGCCTTCTTACTGCTTGGTGCGCCATCTGCGTTTCACATTTTTCTGCCAGAAGCATCGCACAGATGGTTGAGGACTTCGCTAAATGTAGTGTGTCTGCGCTATTACCGCGATTGCCCGCTTCTTCTTGTTGGCGTCACTGATGCATTGTGTAACTGTGTGTTTTTCTTTCTGTTTTTTTTTGCTTATTTTACCAGCCACAATGCAAATAAAGCGCTGACTATTGTGCGGGAGTGAGGATGGAATTTATAAGTTTGGGTTTGAGGTGTGAGTTTTGAAAATATTTTTGGTATGGAAAATTATTAGAAAGAGGGAAAGTATGTAAATTTGGAAAAGTGCGTGTGGACCGTGCTTCACGTGGGATTCGAACCCACAACCTCAGGGATGGCAGGCTAGACTACCTAGGCCACTAGGAATATAAATCAAGAAATATTCGAAGAAGAAAGTTCGGTTTTTGTTTTGCAGAGGTCAAACCGAAACCGATCAGAGTTTTTGGTCGTAGCTGAAGTTGCGGTCGCGCTTTATTATTTAGTCAATTTCCATAATAATTCCTGCCGCCGTAGCCGAATTGGTTTGCGTGTGACATTCGGCAGAGCCCGGGTGCGAAATCTAGTATGGGCTCGAGGGGTTTTTCTAATAGTGCCCCATCAATTCTTTGTGACAACATTAAGAGAAGTTAGCATGAAAATCAAAATGTGTATACTGAAATTTTAATACTTTAAGCACTCTCACGAAAAGGTCTTTTGGGCTCCTTTTTTAGAAAATCCGATAAAATTACATTTAAAGATCGCAAGAAGGTTCAATTGTTCTAAAATATTATTTGCGATAAAGGATCTGTGGGGCCACCAAACCAAAAAAAAAAAAACTATATCCTAATGGGCTATAGCAAACCCCACCAAAACGGGTATTGTCCTCTTTACCAGAAGGAGGAAGCTTGATGGACTTGTTCTGCCTAAGCTAAAAGGAGTCACAATCCATCTATCCAAGGAAATTAAATATCTTGGAGTAATCCTTGATAGTAAGCTCCTATGGAAATCACACGTTGAAATAAAGACATCCAAAGCACTGACAGCTTTATGGCAGTGCAAAGGTGTCTTTGGGAAAACGTGGGGTCTTTCTCCTAGCAAGGCCCTATGGATCTACACGGCTATGATAAGACCTATTATCACCTATGCATCAGTGGCCTGGATGAGCAGAGTCTCTCTCGTGGGAGTAACGAGGACCTTATCAAGATTACAACCCACTGTGGCCAACTGTTGCACCGGAGCTTTTCCGACTACTTTAGGCCCGGCATTAGATGCTCTCGGTTGTCTACCACCACTTGATGTTTTCATCCAAGGAGAGGCCTGAAGGCCATCTGCAGGCTGAAACACGATGGGAACTGGTACGGTCCTGTCCGGCATTGGAAAACAGAGAAGACATGGACCTTGAAAAGAGATGCAGTGTGGTGCTGTTAGAGGCTCAATTGTGGTCAAACTCTAAAAATGAGCCAGCCAAACACTGTTTTCGCATTTTCATGGATGACTCAAGGACCGAGTACGGTTCCGGCTATGGGACCTACGTGGAATCCAGCGGGACAAAACTACACTTTGCTCTTGGAATGCATGCATCTGTGTTTCAAGCGGAGGTGTATGCTGTTCAAGAAGCGATGAACTTTGTTGTCGAAAACAGATGAAGAGGCAGATTTATGTGTATCTGCAGCGACAGCCAAGCTGAGCTCAGAGCCTTGGGCAGCCCCCCAGTCACTTCAAGGGTAGTCGAGTCCTGTAAATCTAGGCTGAACTATGTCAGTATCATGGGTAACGAGACCTTTGACTCCTTAGCTAGGGTGGGCTCTGAGGCCAACTCCTTGGCCCGGAGCGCGTTTTGTCACTCCCTTCTGCGGCCATCAAAGTCAAGGGTAGCAAATGGATTACTACAACCCACAAACGAGCTTGGCACGCTGAGAGAGGCTGAAGATGGACTAAACTGATGTTACCTGTCATGTCTGACCGACTGTCGTAAATCCTTCTGCCATTTAGCAGAAGGGACTGTATGCAGCTGGTTGGACTGATGACGGGCCACTTTCTATGGGCGAAGCACATGGAAGAGGTTGGCATCTCAGACAGTGCACTCTGCCCAGCTTGTGAAGAGGAGAATGACACGGCGGACCACTTTCTGTGTGGCTGCCACGCCTTCGCTCGAATCAGAAAGTACATTAAAAGGGAATCCGAGTGCAGTATAATGGACTTAATTGTGTCTGAGCGCTGTACGTACTAGTTGTTCCGACAAAAAAAACAAAAAAGTACGTATAGCGTAGTACACATAACAGAAGTTTTTTTTTTTTTTTTTTTTTTTTTTTTTTTTTTTGTTTTTATTATTAGTATTTTCATTGCAACTAGTATAACATTACATATATATACTAACGAGCAATTTTTGTGGAGTTTTGTTACAACAAATAATTTAAGTTAATCCTCAGCAAAATACAATTCATACTTTTAACTGATTTTTATTTATTAATTAGTTTAAATCCAGAGGTTTTTTACGTTTGAGCCTTCGTTTCCATTTTGTATAATCGTTAAGAATCAAGGCTTCATTGTTCACATGCTTGCTTAGTCGCTCTGCGTGCGACTTTGCAAATTTCTTTATGGTTGCCGTAACCGAATCAATATTGAGGTCACGTTCTAGATCTTGCGTCCTAATATACCATGGAGCACAAACTGCATGCTTGAGTGCCTTAGTCTGAAATCTTTGTATATGCGCTGTGTTGCTATAGCTGGTGCAACCCCATAGCTGAATCCCATAGGTCCAGATAGGTTTGAGAATTTGTTTGTAAAGCAGTATCTTGTTGGGTGCGGATAACGCTGATTGCTTACCCATTAGCCAATGCATACTTTGGAATTTTAGGTCCAGTTCTTCTCTTTTCTTTTTCACGTGCGCACTCCACCTAAGTTTCGTGTCGAGCGTCATACCTAGATACTTTGCTGTATTAGAGTATGGTACTTTAATGCTGTTTATGTATATTGGCAGGTAGTTGATCTTTTTGTTTGTAAAGTTGATGTGTACAGACTTTGTTTCGTTCAGTTTAATGTGCCATTTATCTGTCCAATTGTATATTTTATTGATAGCAAGCTGCAGTTGTGTAGTAGACTCTATTTCTGTCCGACGGTTAATATTGCAGTATCATCAGCAAATGTTGCTATAAAGCAATTTCTGCTGTTTGGCAGGTCGTGAGTAAAAAGTAGGTAGAGAAGAGGTCCAAGCACACTT
>JAYXIM010042219.1:0-23207 GCA_037575425.1 Anastrepha fraterculus | reverse complement strand
GTTTTCACAGCCGAAGCAACTGCTATCTATAACTCCTGTAAAATAGCAGAAAAAATCGGAGGAAAATGGCTTATCTGCAGTGACTCACTTTCAACTTTGACTTCAATAAAAAACAGAAACAACAACAATATATTGATATCTCAAATCTAATCGCTAATATCAAACCCCGAACAAATAAAGTTGTTTTGGATCCCTAGCCAAATTGGAATACGTGGAAACACCCTAGCAGACGCAGCAGCAAAACTTGCCACCAAATCGCCGTTACACACAACATACAGCTTTAACAAGAGCGGCCTACAAAAACGCAACCAAATCGACAACAAAAGTCACAGCGATGGCAAAACATAAGCCATTATTACAAATGCATTAATCCAAGCTTCATCCCTCCAATCCTCCCAGCAACAACCACAAGGCGAAACTCGATTATTTATACCCGTTTTCGGCTTGGACATACACGCCTGACCCACAGCAACCTTTTTTAAAACAACAATCCAGAAAACCACTTCTGTCAATTCTGCAACGAATTCAATTCTACTTTCTATCAAACACATCGTTACAAATTGTGAAACACAATAGAAGAACTCCTGTCCGAAGTAATCGCAGGAAACATTAAAAGTTTTATACACTTTATTTGCAAAATTAATTTGTGCTTTGAAATAACAATGATTCACGAATATTAATATAATTATATAAATACTTATGATACGTAAAGCTGATGGCCTACCGCTAATGCTTTAAAATCATTGTGATTGTAATTAATTACTTTTCCAATTTTGAATAAAAAAAAAAAAACAAAAAAAAAAAACAGCCATTTACGAGTGCCATGACTGCTTCAGAGAACGCTTCAGTAGCGATCGCGAGTCCAACAAGGATGACCAACGTAGTGGCAGGCCGTCGCAAATTAACCAGCAGAGAGCTGGCAATACTTTCGGGTCCATTCAGGACATTTTAGTTAATGATTTGCGTTTGCGTAGTGTTGCTGCAAAGTTGGTCCCAAAGCACCTGAATTTCATACAAAAAGGGGACCGCGTTGATATCGCCAAAGGCATGATTTCCAAGGCTGAATCCGACCCAACATTCATCAAATGCATTGTTACTGGAGACGAAACGTGGGTTTATGAGTACGACACGCAATCCGGACATCAGGCGAGTGTGTGGAGTGCTCCGGATGAACTAAGACCAAAAAAAAACCGCGTCGTTTTCAGTCAAAAAGTAAGCGATGCTCACGGTTTTTATGGATTACAATGACATTTTCCACCACAAATTTTTTCCACAAGGTCAGACAATTAGTAGCGACTATCATTTGTGCGCTATGAGGCATTTCCGTGAAGAAATTTGCGAAGGAAGAAAATATTTTTCCGATGGATTTTAGATGAATCTCCAGAACTTGGGATGATCATCGCAAGGGACTTTTGGAGCCCACAAACAGCGATAACTTTTAAAATTCTAATTCTTTTATTTGAAATTTTGCTAAAATCAAGCTGAAACATGATGTATTAATGATATGTTTTTATTTTTGTAAAATAAGCCAGTTGACTAGCAAAAAAAAAAAATTATTGAAAATCAGCATTTTTTCGGGCTTCTGACTACCTTACTAAATAAAATAAATTATGTAGATTGGTGAAAATCTTTATTCTATCCTTTACGCACTCCATTGCTTGTCTGCATCAGCTTTCTAGTTCGGAAGCAAAATTTATAAATCTTAAATAATTTTGTGCCACATTTTAGATATTTCACCAGAAATATAGTCCTTACACACATATGTAAAACCCTTGGTAGAAAATATATTTAACATTATTTATTTTAAATATTTTCAACAATATTTTTATTTCCCATTCTCTCACTTTTCTTTTCTTCTGTTTAGTCAACCGCCCGCCCACGCTTCCAGTTGTTTTCTCCTTCTTTGTATTGCCTATTTTATTACAATATTTTCGTGCTAGTTGTTGATATGGCCCTTATGAAATATCTTCATCAAATATTGATTTTCACATTTAAAGTATCATCAACTACGCACACAAATAAAGTTTACCAAATACAAAGCGGCATGATAATTTAGGCTGCCTTATGAAGCTCACACAGCTGGCCCAGAAGCGAATGTAGAAATTCGATGTTTTTCACAGCTGCTTTCCTTTATTTATTTTTAATTTATTTTTACTTAGAACTACTAAACAAAGGCATATATCCGTGCCCACCGGCAATAAGAACAACACTCAATTTCAGCAAATGTTCAACAGAGTATTTTTAAAGTTTAAATCGTTGATAATTTTGACTAAGCAAATATTTGTGCGAATTGAATTTTAACTTATTTTAAATTGCAATTTAATTCATAATAAAAAGAAAATACTTTGAGAGAAACAAAGGGACGAACTTTTCCTCACTTTTTTTAAATTCTATTCTAAATCCAATCTAGATTTTAGATTTTACTCCATATGGAACGATTTTATATTGAAATTCTATTTTAAGTTAGGCTGCTTAAGTGCACTTAAGCAGCACTCAGGATGCGAAACTAATATATTACCCTCCTTTTGGAATAAGCACGAAATGCAACTTCAGCTTTTACTATATTATTATTTGAAAAAACTAGTTTTTTTTGAATGAGCTCGAATTAGGTAGAAATTTTTCTTCTGAAAACAATCGCGGCACAGTTTGAAATGAAATCCAAATTCTAGTTAAGACATTTTTTTGAAGAAAGAAGGGACTTTGGATAAGAGAATTATGATGAAAAAATGGTGCCTAATTACAATTGCGCTAACCGCTTCAAGCTACTGATGGAACTCATCAGGTTTGTGAGATCTAAATTAGCTGTATTCGCAGGCTTAACAAAAAAGTGAGAGCCGAGAGCTCTAAATCCGAACTCGGCAAGCAAGACAGCCTAGAAAAAAGGGCTGAGTTGATTCCACATCATCTTCCAGACAGCTGCGGGAGTACTCAAAGTTTCTAAGGATACCGAAGTGTCCGTAGCTTCAGATTAGCTTGTGGCCCGAACACCTCAATCTGCTTGCGGCACGTGCAGCTGCAGTTTTGCGATTTCCACGGGTACCACATTCAGTATTACGTTAAGGGTTAGAGTTCCAAGATGGAATCGGGAGTGGGAGCAGGGGTTTTCTCTAATTCAGCTAATTTATCTATCTCCTTTAAACTATCGAATACTGCTAAATAGGGCGGGTCGATTTAAAAATCGCTCATTGCTCTGTGAAAATCGTATTCTAGGGATCAAAATAAGAAACTTTGCCGAAGGAACTATACCTCTAAAACGAGTTCTGATGTCCCCCAATTTGGGTCGAACGAAAAATCCCACTTTGACCCATTTAGAGTGCTCCAATCGAGTACAAATGTATGACCGACCCCCACTAACTTTGGACGGCCGATCCACCCATGCCAGTGGCACACCCCCTGGAACTCTCCTGGGGGGTTCCCCATACAATCATTTCAAAATATCACCATTTTTGGCCTTTACATGAGAAAATAAACTAAAAAGTTCGACCCAAATTGGGGGACATCAGAATTCGTTTTAGAGGTATAGTTCCTTCGGCAAAGTTTCTTATTTTTAATCCCTAGAATATGATTTTCACAGAGCAATGGGCGATTTTTTTGCCTCCCCACAAATCGACGCGGCCTACTGCTTAGGGTTTTTCAAGCAGAAGTCTTTGTGATCCTGCTTTCCAAGGAGAGGACTTAATAGATCTCAGATACCTCCTTTACAGACATCGGCGCCTCACTGACTGTTGTTAAAGGGAAATCTCACAACTTATATCTTAGGAAAGCCCAAAGAAGATGGAGTTCCTTTTGTCATGTGCTATTTCGAAAAGGCTTTGGCCCCAGTGCAATATACGGTGGACACAGAAAGTCCATTCAATTTCCGAACTCGTAGCTGTATTTACCGGTCACTGGACGATCGCCGCACACGCTGAAAAACTGGGGTTACCATTTAACACTTATTGCAGAAGCTCTTTAATTGCACTTTCTCTTTAATCTCCGGGTTTGAGAGCTAGAGGACTAAGGTCACGGGGCGCTCCTTTCTTCGACAGCCAGGGGCAGCCAATCAATCTCCTCCATTATATCCACTGCTCTGGCTGGTTGTAGATATCTGGCTGTTAGAGATCTGATAATGGTATCAAAACGGCGCTTTAGTGCTACTTGAGGAGTGCCAGGGAGGCACTTCAACCATTTACCTACCTACCTAAGGGTTAGAATAGGGGTGGTCCGAAATTTTCACTCTAAGAATAATTGCCATTCGCTGTATCTTCTCTCCAGCTACCCAAGCAAGTCGTAAGCCACAACAACCCAGTGTAATGGGGAATGAACACCATTTTTCGGAATTCCTCTACTCTTTAATTACCCTATTGTATGCAAGATAAATTCCACCGATCTGGCTTTCTAGTAGGCAAGTTGAGTGTACGAAAAATACCCCCAAAGAATCTCGAACCTTAGGTATAAATCAAAAAGCCTCTCAAATCCCTTCAACGAGGTCGATGAGAGACTGATTCACCTGAAATCCTTAGGAGATACATGTGAACTCCTATCAGCCTTGTATATGAAAGAAACTCTTACTGTCTATAAGGTCTTGGTATGTAGCCTCTATCTATGCAGCTCGTATAAATAGGGACTAGCCAAAGACAAGATATCTCTTCAGATTTCTGCTATTGAGCAGATATGATGCCATCGGGGCCGGGAGTCTTGAAAGGTTTGAAGAGTCAATCGCCCAAACCAGACGGCGCCGATGCAGAGGGTAGCTATAGAAGCGGGCAATGGTAAATAATACCTAAATTTCGTCCTAACTCGACTTTAGTTGTTACTCCTTGTGGGCACAGTTATTTCTTAGGAAAACAATGTTATGAACTGTATTAGTAAAACTAATGACCGCATTTCTAAGCCAAAGAAATTGCAGGCCGCTGGAGATCTTATAATTTAAGAGAACTCTAAAAAGGCGGTCCTAAATTTCTAAAAACTAGTTTTTGTCTTTTGATTTATTGGTTTTAATTAAATCTCTAGAAACGGGAAGTAAAGTACAATTTCTCGGGAATATATAATACAGGGTTTCCCATATTCGACGGACCCGATGGATTTCGATGATTCTTTGGGTCCATTCCAATCGACGAGGCTTGTGCGCAGGCAAAAATCTTTGCGTCAATTGAATCTTATACGGGAATAAATGCAAATCAATGCGGATAATTCGTTGTAAAGTGGTCCGAGCAATGCCCAACTGCTGAGAACGGCGATTTTGAGATGTCCTTGGCGACGACTTGGTCGGTTTTGATTTGGCCTCTTTGGATTAGAAAGAGCATCACCAGTCGAAAACCTTTCTTACAAACGTTTAATGGTGTTCTTAGAAGGCGCACTTTTCACATTATTTAATTTTTTATACGCACGTTCAGTTTTCACAATTGACTTCTTTTGTTGAATGCAAATTTCAACAATTTGGGAGCGCTTGCGTGGCGTGTACTGTTCCATGGTAATAATTTGCGTGGACTGACGCTTTCAACACGGTATGCCCTTAAGCGATCTGACGTCCCTGTCAAAAGATACAGGGTTGCCAGTTGGGTCCGTGGAACATTGGCAACCCTGTACTACTAAATTTTTTAATGAAATCGAAGAAATTTTAGGTTATACAGCCATTTTCGTAGATAGCGAATGGTGCGAGATTCTCTTAACTTGAACTTCTTAACCATTCACATAACTTAGAACTACTTTTATTTGCATAATAGGAGCAAAACCACAATTTTCGGTTTGCTAATAAGTAGCTATAGCCGGTACGACCAACATTTTTCTTTTTCTGATAATCTCATTTCGGTTTATTTGAAAAGCTAATGAAAGAAGTCTATTTTCGGTACTCGAAATTCGAAAACTCAAAATTTGTTATCTAGTTTCGGTGATAGGTGCACTTTTTGGTTTCTTATTTTGCAGTTTTACGAACTAATTAAAATCACACCCACCGTCGGGTTACCTCTTAAAGGGATCACATCAGCGGTAATTATTCAAAAAGCTTAATTTTTTTATTTTTGCTTCGGTTACAAAAAAATCTCTAAATTGTCTCTTAAATAAAGTTGATATATACCACTTGAGTAATGACTGTCGCGGAACTTAATATCTACTCCGATAGCCAAACGGCAATTGGGGGCCTGAGCACGATGATAGTGCGCTCAAACTGGTTGGGAAATGCCTGACTTCACTGTCGACAGCATCCGATTTCTTCGATATATAAAGTTGATCTGCGTACCTGGTTATAAGGGCATTGCAGCAAACTGCAAAGCGGATGAGCAGGCCATACGGGGGACCTGTGAGGTAGTTTTCCCATGAAATGACAGGACTGCTATCAAGTTGACTACCTGGTATCTGCTCTTCGAGAGGGGGTGGTGCTATTCAACTCAGCGAGCACTGGGCAAGTATACAAACTTGCAAGGTCGCGAAACCTTTCTGGCCACAAGTGGATTGGAGGCTCTCGATGGATCTTCTGAAGTTAACGAAATCTCTGCTCTCGAATATCGTGAATGCTCTTAAAGGACACTCGCCGCGAAGAGTATATGCTATGAGACGCGGTATTATTTCGAGTCCTTTTTGCATCAGTTATATGGAAGATGAGATGGAATCATCTCAGCACCGCCGCCGTAGCAGCTTTGCTTTCGTGGGCGAAAGATATAAGTATCATACATATATTGGGTTTTATCTCTTTGCTAAGCCTGCTGATGTAGCAGGTCTTGTTATTAGAAACCAGTTGAACGTCATCAGTAGTACGAAGAGGCTAACACCACCGTAACTCAATCATCGCGCGGTCTTCATCAATAAAAACACTTCCAAAACCCTTCGCTTCAGCCCTTTTCCTCCTCCTTCTTTCTGGTCTTCTTATCTTCTTTGCAATGGCATCACAAAGTACTAATTTTTGATTTTCGTCCATTTGTGGCCTCTCTACGGGCAACCATTTCAACCGAACCGTAACCTATTTCTTTAGACACACAAAATTTTTTTTAATGCGTATTTGCTTCTTTTCATTATTGATGTTTTTATGCCTATGGACGTTATTGTCGATAATGGAGATATTGGTGACGATGGTGCAGGTCAAGATCTTGCATTTTGATTTCATTATGCTGTGGGTGGTAGTTTAGTTGTGGTTGGTAGTGTAGTTGTTGGTGGTAGTGCTGTTATAGATGGTAGCTATTCCAAGTACCGCTTCACTTGAGACCACTGCCGTGGACATCAGTTGAATACAATCAATGGACTTCCCTACTTCTGTGAGTGTTGAGTGGCGGAATGGACTGCTGCCGGCTGCGCTGAAATTTCTTTGGTTTTCAGCTCTTTTCCATTTAGTCTGACTTTTTAGATCAGTCACAATCTATGGATAAAATTGTGCAAAGAATTTGTATTACTAAATGGCGATTTCATAACCGAGCTCGTATCGGGCTCACACGCACCTTTTTTTCCTTCAACTCCACTTTTTTGCGTAGATCCAAACGTATTTCATTTATTCGCCACTTTGTCCCACTGGGAATCAGTGAGAGTTTTTCAGCACCGCATACAGGAGCGACTCTTGCCATACTTGGCTTAGTCTCCAATTCCCTAACTACGTAACATCTCAAACTGTGTGATACTCGTTTTTTAAGTTCCGAAAATATTTTCGGTTAAATTTGACATTTCCTTTCGTTGTTTTGCCGACTATTCGTCGTAGGGAATATTATTTTCTTTAGTTATAGCCATATAAAAATCAAATATCCAGAGCCAATAATCGGAATCAGTTCCGCAGGAATCAAGAATTGGATCAGCGATTATGTAGGCAATCTACATAAAGAGCGATGGTCTGGTCTGGAACGCTGCAGAACTGCAAAGTGTTTTGTGACAAGTCCGAACAGAAAACTGTCATACTTTCTACTAAAACTTAGAAGGAAAGATATTCGGTTGATGGTCGGCATCATTACAGGACAAAACCCATGGGGTCAGCATATGATCACCATTGGAATCATCGAGGACCCGGTATGCCTGTCATGCTTGGAGGAGGCGGATAGCACTGAGCACTTTCTCTGTGAGTGTCCTGCCTTTGCTAGAGCGCGACTACGAGTATTGGGTTCCGATGTCATGGGAATGAGTAATTTCGTTCGCTAAAACTGGAGGATATTTACAGATTTGCCAAAGAATCTGGAAAATTCTCGCAGGACTAACTATCTCTGTCTCTACTCTTTCCTATCTCTTTCTCTGATACTTTTCTCCCTCCCTCCTTGACTATCTACCCCCTTTCCAGAGCTTTAAATACAATGGGCTTTTTAGCCTGAGTGTTTTAGGAGCCACCAAATCTCCTGGTGCTCCTTGGCTCGACCTTTTCAAATTCAAATTCAAGTGACGGCCTGTCGGTTTGGCACCGTAGCGCGCGGTAGTTAGAACGGCGTTTTTCTCGAAATGACTTTTTTTCAACTGGTGGGCACTCTAACTCAAAAAGTTATCGACCAATTTTTATGAAATTGTTATTTTTCGGAGTATTTCTTATTCAATCCTAATTCATATTAACCTAATTCTGAGATTATATTACCATTAAAGATATTTGTTTTAAGCAAAATAGATGAAAAAATATGGTATGAAAAAATGGTATTGTGTTCAAGTGCACGCAAAACATGCAATTTTCAATATTATTTTATCACAATTAGGAACATCTTGTTGTCGACGAAAAAAAATTGTGGTTTATTAAGGAGAAAAATTGCAACTTCAGGAATGCCCATTAGCAAGATACTCGGATGGCGATCGTCCACGGACAGCACGCTCTAACGCCACTGTTTCCAGCGAAAATGGGTTCAAAAAATTTTAAACTGTACTCAAAGATATGAATAAAATACCCTCCAAGTTTAAACAATTTCTGATTATTCCTTCCTTGTTCGAAAAATTCACGAAAAACACAAAAATTTTGGCCTCCTAAACCGGTTTCCCCCCTTTATATCAAAATTTCCGCTTCATATTTTCAAAAGTGAATAGGTTGACGTAGCTTCAATTAAAGGTGGCTTCATTTTCACTACCGGGTAGTTTCTTACTCGCATTTAAGAATGAAAGCTTTTATGTGTATGTGTGTGTGTTAGTTCTATTTTTAAAATAGCAACCTCTACCAAAGCAAATATTTACACTTCATTAGAATGTGGTGCTTGCACGTCAACATCAACAATGCCATCAAATGTGTAGTAATATGCGAGGGTAGGCTGAAAAATAATAGGCTTTTGCAATATAATTAAGATTGTTTTCGAAACTCAATATAAGTTATAGTGTTTCATGCAATGGTTCTATAACAGAGAGTGAAAACTCTTCAGTTTTTTTTTTCTTACACTTGAGAAAATTGATATGTTCGCGATACTATAACTCATCGGTTGCAAGTCTGTGTTTTAAGCTTTTCACCATCACTAGAATTTTTCAAAGGACAACGAACTCGATTCTCTTATACGGATGCAAAATATGGCCAAATTCACTAAGGGTGCAATGCCGGCGGAAAACTCTGCAATCTGTGCAACGAACCTGCGCTCTCAGAGTGGCTTCGTCATAGAGAACAGTATCTGCAGCAGCGGTATTTAGTTATCAGCGGAACCATCCCTATAGATATTCGAGCACAAGGGCGCAAACGGAGATGGGAGGCAAAAAACACAGGAATCCCATCCACACGCTTCTCTGATATTAGAGTTCAAACGCTCACACTTTGGCAGGCAAGATGGAACTCTGAACGGTATGGTACATGGACAGCGAGACTAATACCCGATCCAAAAAAGTGGGTAGAAAGAAACCTCGGAGCCGTTAACTATTACTTCACATAGTTTTTTCCTTTCGCAAGTATTTGTGGCGAATGGGAAAAGTGGGCCTACCAAACTGCATATATGGAGATACTGAGTATGATGATGCGGAGCACACCTTCTTTAAATGCGAGAGGTGGAACGTAGAGAGAACAGGTCTGCAACGAGCTATTGGTGTATTTACACCTGAAAAAATAATCGAGAAAATGATGTTAGGTGAAGAAAAATGGAATTCCGTCGCAAATTTCGTGGAGGATGTTATCCGAAAAAGAGGTTGTCTGTAAAGTCGGTTTACTGACGATAGTTTAACGTGACAACGTCATAAGAAAATATTGATGGAATGGTTGCAATTTTCAAAACAAAAGTTTAATTTTATTTGTTTGATAGATATTTTGTGTGGATATAGAGGAGGAGGTAAATGGAATTGCAATGGAATAGGTCAAGTTACATTTACACAAACGTGGAAAATGACGAAACATTTATCAAATTCATGAAAGATATCTTCAATTTCGATTGTACATCAGACGTTAATACTCGTAAGTCAACAACACTAAGAGGCAACATCATCGATTTGCCTTTTTCAAGACAGAAGAAGGCATATGGAAATACAAGTATGTGAATTTATATACCTACATATGCGCATATACATACATATATATGCTCACTCAAGTAGGACAGAGCCAGATGTCGAACGTTGCCGAACGCGGGGGGCCGATTGTGCCTCTTTATTATTCGTTCCGCGATCGCGCGCCCACCCCCACTCTAAAAAATCTGCAGGCAATTGCTAAAAAATTTGCACAACCCAGACATAGGTTAAAAAAATGTTAACGTGCCATGACACTAACTTTTTGTCAGCACACATTATTTTTTAGCACACCCTCGTATGTGCATTTGCCTTTGTTCGTATACGTAGTGTTTTTTAAATTAATTAAAATGTTTTTGACAGTTTTAATGAAATTTCCATAACAACAAAATTTTGCAAGTCACTAACGGTATAATAATATTTCAGTAAATACAAACAGTTAACAAGTAACCAACTACAAGGTGATTAAATGAGGCCGTAGATATTTTACAAATAAAACACAACAAAATTTATTGAAATTTTTTTTCTATATATATTTGTTTTTTTGGCATTTACATATGTGCATATGCCGGTTCTCAATTTAATTTGTTGATTTTATTATTTATTAAAAAATTTTAATAAAAATATTGCATACGTACTTATTTAATAGTTTATGTTCATAGTTTAATTTGGTATAGTAATTCGTAAGTAACTTAGGTAATTTATTTAGTTCAATACGATAAATTCAAATGGCGTGAGTGGTGTGTAGGCTGATGAGTACCCAGCGTTAAACCCGTACGCGGATTAGGTTAATGTCTCATGTCCTCAATAGCCAGTAATATTTCCAATCTACCACCACAAAAACTACATCTAATAAAACAAAAACGAACGCACTGTTCAAATAGCAGCTGTGGGAGTAGTAGCAGTGCAACAGAAGCGAGAGCAGTAGCGGTACCTGTAGCAGACTTGAATTATTTCGCAAGAAACGATCCGGTCAAGCTCGAGTTCTTTGCTGCTACTCCAACTAAAGAGAACACTTAAATTATTCTTTTATTATTGCTCTGAGCTACAGGCAGTAACGAAACGTGGCTTTGAGTGATGCGAAAGCGTTGATTGCTGGTTTTGGCGCTACTTGCTCTACTACTCTTCGCTTCAAGTTCAGAGTAGTACCGAGGGCAAAAATGAAAACTACAAAAGAGCAGAGTATATCAATCTCAGTCATGATGGTAAGAATAATCAGATGGCGCCTATCGTGATCCCGTTACTTTGCTCCCAGCGAATTTGACAACACTTTACGTGATTTTAGCTCCAGTATGGCCAGATTACCATTTTCGTGACTTGATTTAGCATTTTTGTGGTATTTAGTCTCGGAGTTTTAGTTCTTTCTTCATGACATTTTTCTAGCCTGTTCTAATTAAAAGTAATGTTTATAATTTTAAAAAAAATTAACATTTTTTAAAAATTAGTTCAGTAATTCAGTCAGTTCTATTTAGCTTTACTTTTTTTAACATCTGGCCGCATTGCCCGCGATTGCGGTTATTGTTGGTGTTCTTCTCTTTTCAGCAGTCAAACTTCTCTCTCGCTATTGAAAAGTTGCCTAGCTTTGGATTTAAAAACGCACTAAAATGCCCATTTAAAGAAAGTAAACCACCAATTTTTTATTGAATCCCCAAAAGAACTTTGTATGCGTGACAAATTGTCTTTAGAATGTGCGTTTTTTTTTAATAAATGTGTTATGCTTATGTACAATTTAATTTATGAGTTTTTTTGCTAAGCGAGACTCTTTGACGTCTTATTTGCTATATTTTAGGTTATGTAACTAGATAAGGTACTCGTTTTGAAAAAATGTCAGTATGGTTTTTATAGTATTTCCTGGTATTTTTTTGCTTATTTTTACAATGAATACACCTCTTGATGCCCTGTGTCCCACTAGGGATTGATGGCCGGAAGAAACGATTACACCTCTATGGTTTTAATTCGCATTCAGTAAATTAAAACGCTTTTTAAAATGTGTAAAAAGGTTTTCAGTATTAAGAAGAGTTGAGAGAGGGACATTTTATAGTCTTGCACAACCTTAAAAGGAGCAAAAAATTAAATTCACACTTTCAAAATATCAAATTTTATAAGAACCAACAAATTTTCATTAAGACTAAAATCTGCTCAGAGCGGCCTTTTTTAACCTTCTTTTGTATAATAATACAGTTTTTTTTAACTTGAACTTTCGGTAGTTTGAAATTAAAAAAAAGAAACAAACACGAAACTTCAAAATTTTCGCATTTTCGGTATAGAAAAGCACTAAATTTATTGCGAAGAGCAAATGGTTGGCAATACTGCACAACTCGGAAAAACGTGACGTCACGCTCTCTCTAATGGGCGCAATCTTCTTTCTATCATTCTTGAAGCGAAGGTATGCTATTGAAGATTTTCTATACTATATATCTAACACACATGCAAATCTAAGTGTTCGCTAATCTTTTCTAAACTAAAAGAAATATTGAAGCAATTAAAATATCATTTGAAAGAGTAACGAATGTAATATAATTCAGAGACTTAACTTATTTGACAAAATTTATATTAATTAATTATTTATATAATTAACAAAAGTATTGAAAACTAAAAAAATTATATATTTTAAGATCATTTATTTGGCGGCCTCGGTAGTCTAGCGTAAGTGAACTAGTCTGCCATCCCAGAGGCTATGTGTTAGAATCCCACGCAAAGCATAGTCCTCATGCTTTTTCAAGTTTACCTACTTTCCCTGTTTCTAAAAAAGAAAAGATCTCATTCCTCCAACCCAAAAACGTATCCTTTCCATCCTTACTCCATCCTGCTTACACATTGCATCAGTGGCGCCAGCAAGAGGAAGCGAGCGACCGCGGTAATAGCGAAGTTCTCACCAATCTGTGTGATCCTTGCGGCAGAAAAATGGGAAACTCAGATGGCGCTCCAGAAGGCGTAGCTCCTAAGTAACGACAGGCGTTCCCACTTTTCAGGACTGGTAGCGACTTTACTGCTATCAACTACTCTGCCAGGTAGGGATGTGACTTAAGTAATGTAAGTTTGCACATAAATATGCAAATTCTAACAGACAAATAACTGTTAAAACAACAGCCCAGTAACCTTTTTTGCCAGGTAGAAATATGATCCTATCTACTAATCTCATTTACATAGCGCGTGGCATTATTAAATGCCACATTAAGTTTATGGCAGGATGTGGAGTCAAGTTTGCTGTATACCACCTCAGAGTAGTTGATGAGAGGCATAATTAGCTGGATTCGTTTTCTCTGGCGTGAATGTTGCAAAGACTCCCAGCTTACGCAATGTAACATAAATATTTCCCACAACCCTATTTATAAGGTCAGCACAGGTTTTACCTTATCCGTAAAGGTAAGGGAATTAATACCTATCCACAATTTAGGGATATTGTCAACATGCGCCACACTATTACTTATAGGTAAGACATATGACTTTGACGCGTTCAAACATAGAGAGTTATCATTAACCCAAACAGATATAGCAGACAAATCCCTGTTCATTTTGAAACATAGATATTCAACGAGACCAATACGATTGGACAAGTACAATTGTATATACTGACAAACGATAAAAACATCATTGACAAAAAGACTGAATAGAAGTGTACCAAGGATAGACCCTTGCGGAACACCAGTGGGTACGTATCTAGACTGAGATGCTAATTTTCTAGTCTTAACCTTCTGCGTTCTGCCAACAAGGTAGCTGGCCATGAGCTTGACCGCACTGTCTTTGAAGCCGAAATAGTGTTTAAGCTCCAAACATAAGAATTTATGATCCACTGAGCCAAATGCTTTCTGGCTAATCAGATCGATCATATACTTGCTAACAAAAGACATGCTACATCGGTCATAGATGTGAGATCATATAGAGGCGCTTGCTGCGACACAGATCACTATCTCGTGGTAGCTAAGTTATGAACATGAATTTCAATAGTAAATGACAACAAAGGCTATAAAAAATTAAAGAGGAATACAGATGAACTTATAAATAATGAAGATATGAAAGCAAAGTACAAAGATACGATAGAAAATATTTTATTTAATGAAAATAGCACAAATAATGACTCAACTGAATTGGATATTGAAGCTCAATGGAATAAACTGAAAGCTGATATCATAAAAACCGCAAAGAATACTATTGGAGAGAAGAGATCAGTAATGAACAAATGGTATGATGAGGAATGCAGAGCAGCTAATTATACGAAAAAGGAAGCTAGAATAAAATATATGGAAAGAAACACACATACAAATATTTTATAATATTATGAAAATAAAAGAAAAGAAGCTAAGAAAATAAAAAAAACATACATGAAGCGGCAAGTTGAACAAATTGAAAGCGATTCTAGAAACAAAAATGTCAGAGCTATGTATCAGAATATCAAAAAACAGACTAAAACATTTCAAAGTCGAACAAATATATGCAAAGCAAAGGATGGTTCCATAATCAGCGAAAAACAACAAGTAAGGTACTGGTGCAAGGAAGCCTATCAGACCCATTCGAAATCATATCCGAAGTAAAACAAGGAGACGCATTGTCATGTTTAGTATTCAATTTAATGCTACACACGACTGTTCAAGAAATAAACACGAATGGAACATTATTTAATAATGATTTTGAAGTATGTGCCTATGCTGATGATATTCTTATTATGGCTAAAGACAGAAACACTCTTACACGCGTCTTTAAATTTATTGATAAAAATGCAAAAGGTCCCAGAGAAAACCAAATACATGATTCGGTCAGTCAACAACACGACACGCGATGACCTAAGTATAAGCAACTTTGTTTTCGAAAATATCACTGAATCTAAATACTTTAAACTATCAGCAGATAAAGATTCGGCGGTAGCTATTAACGACAGAATCCAAGCTGCAAATAACGCCTTTTAGGTTAACATAAAACTATTTAAATCAAAACATTTGTCCAGAGCACAGAAAATAAGAATGTACAAAGCACTGATACGACCAGTCCTTACATATGGCACAGAAATATGGACGCTAAAAACAAATGATATTCATCAGCTGATGTGCTTCGAAAGACGTATCATAAGGAAAATATATGGTCCGGTTGCAACAATAGATGGCAGCTACCGCATTCGCTACAACATTGAAATCGAAGAAATCGTTCAAAGACAAAATGTAATACGTTTTATCAAAGCCCAACGAATTAGATGGATTGTGCACGTACTGCGCATGCCGAAAGAGCGAAATGCTAGGAAAGCTTTTATTTTAACACCCATTGGAGGAAGAAAAAGAGGACGCCCACGAAAGCGATGGTTAGATGACGTCAAATCAGATCTTAAGCAAATGAACGTACACAACTGGAGAGATGTAGCCAGGGATAGAATAAGGTTGCAAACACAGTGCACGCTGGGACGAAGACGAAGATGAAGACGAAACGCAAGCAATCAGCTTCAAACGCTGCTGTACTGAATTTGAAGACGAATCGCTTGCTAGTTACCGTGGTTTTTGGTTTGTGGTTTGTTCTGTCTATGCTTTGGCACGTTAATTGAGTTAAGACAGTCGATAAACAAGTAATTAAATGAGAAGTAATAATCAATAAAAGGCATAAAACTAAATATATTTTAAATTATTTTTTACCTTAACGTCACAATTAGCCTTTCAGCACATATAATTGGCGTTTTATTAAAATTAGTCCAATTTTTAATAATAAGTGGCTCAATTTTAATTAGAATATAATCAAATGTGATAATTGTCTTTCTGGTATATTCCACAAATTTCTCTTCATCGTGGCGCAGCTCATCATACAAATGATGAAATTCACCAAAAGCTTCTCTTCCCAAATTTATGGGGTGTACTTTTTTATTTAGTTTTATACGTTTTAATTTAAAATATAAGCTTTGCTCAATCAGCAGGTCATCATCTGATGAGGAATCCATTGCGACTAACATAACAAAAACGCAACCAATTCGTCTTGCACTGTGCAACCTATTCGCTTACTCGCAACGCAAGCAATTTCTCTTCAGCTTCGTCTTCATCTTCGTCTTCGTCTCAGCGTGCACTGTGTTTGCAGCCTAACGTGGAGAAAAGTTGTTGATGAAGCTATGGTCCACCACGGATTGTGAAGCTAAGAAGAAGAAGAAGAAGAAATGCTTTAGAAAAATCAAGTAAACAAAGTAGAGTCAACTCTCCGTTGTCAAAACGAATTCTAGTATCATCCAGTATTTTAACCTTTGCTATCGAGCAACTGTGACTTTCTTTGAAGCCAGATTGTAATGGAGAGAGTAGACGATTGTCCTGTACCAAGACAAGATTGTGAAAATCGATTACTAGAGTTTCTCGCCACTAAGGACCAAAACTTCCGTGAGAGAGGCATTATGAAGCTATTTTTAAAATGGCAACAACACGTGTATATTTCACCCAAACCGGACAATCTGGTACATCTTAAACAAAGTTTTGAATCTTACACAAAATTAATGGATTTCTTTTTTCCATTACCCATTTTCCGAATCTCTGTTTTTCATTTTAGTTTCCATTTTAGTATGACGATAGTTTCCCTTTAGTTGATGATTCTCCCACCAATGAGGGACCTACAGCTTCCATGCCACCTCCGAAACTCAGATTGTTTTTTATGAGCAGCTTTTTCATGGCAGAGCAGAAGTACACTCGGTCGCGTATCATTGTCTATCGAGGAGCGACCGCTTGTAGAAGCATTTTTTATCTTTTGGTGTTTCATGCATACAGCCATTCGACTACGGCGGCCACTTGTATTCTTTATTTTTCTTTGTTTAGCAAATATTTCGACTTGACTTTCACGTCGGGTACTGACTTTATCAAATACGCTGTGGCCCACTGTACATTCACACAAAGCAATGAAGTCAGCCTCCTTTTCTCTGTGTAATTTTTAAACTTAAATCTCATTTACGCATTCCATTTAATGAATTTTCTATTTGGTTATAATATACAAACGCGTATACTCAAACGTACGTCTATATTAATGGAAATTGAATAATATTTTTTATGCAAATAGCCTGAGGCCATCAAACGAGTATTTCTGATGTAATTAATAATCGTAAATTTGTCGCCTTTGTCAAAGTGTTTTGCGATTGAGCTGTGCAAAATAAGAGTCAACTGTAATTGTATTATAATCACAGGTGTAGTGTTTCGAGTACTGGCCACTGAATTATGACCGATGATAAAAATTACATATTTTGGCTTTAAGAGCGAATAAAAAGTAAACGGTTTTAAATCATTTAAAAAAGTTTACATACTTGTTTTTATTAAAAGCTTCTTGACATTTTTGTATTAAAAATATTTATTTTAAACTAATATTTCGTGACTCCTTCCCTTGCAGTTAAAACGGCCGCAATTCGTTAAGGGAGGAGCCTGGTTTATAAGGTCAAAAAAATCAGTTTTTTTTTTCGTTTTAAGCGATTCCTAATGTATTTCAGAATATTCACACAAAGTTACAGAGCCTAATTCTCAATATTTCCGAGGCGAGCGTTAGGTAGTTACGCTGTGACCGGACAGCTATAGTACAAACTTTATCTTCTTTTCTCGACTTTTCATTTTTATGATTTCCTTAAATAGGCCTACATGCATGAAAAAACAACTTATGAACCTTTTAAAATGAATCACAGCTTGTTCCCCTCAGTATTAAATTCTCTTCTATTTGAACTAAGAAAATAGTTGAAAAAAATTTTCAAAATTTTTATACCAAGTTGAAGTGATTTTTTTTTTATAGAAAGGCAGTGTTTTCATTAAAACCTCCAAAAAGTTGAAATTGTGATATTGTAATATTTACGAGCTGTATCTTGTACGCCAGTTGGAAACTCCAGCGTTGCAGCGCTCTACTAATTTCTATCTTAAACATTTTTTTCAACTTATTTTAACCAGTACAAAAATTTTTTATACTTTTTAAATGTTCATTAAAAGATAGAAAAAACTTTGCAGTGCTAAATTAATTTTTTCCTTAAATAAAAAAATCGCAAAGAGATGCAATTTTTAGACCTCATAAGCCAGGCCTTTAAGGCATACTGACTACGCACTGTGTTATATTCATCGTAAGATTTTGGTCATTATACCACGTATCTTCGATCTTTTCCTTAAGCTGTTGTATTGTGGTATTATTCCGCTTGTATACCGCCGATTTGAGGTATGCTCAACAATTTTCGATGGGGTTAAGGTCCGGTGAATTACCAGGCTATGGCAAAACCATTATTTCCATTGAATTCAGACAATTCATGTTCATCCTGGATGTGTGACATGGAGCTCCATCTTGCATAAAGATGTATTCGTCTCTCGGACACTTTAGGGTTTCTAAATATGGCTTCAAAACGTTTTCCAGCACCTCCACGTACTGGCCAGAGCGCATTGTTCCCTCAACAAAATGTAGCGGACCTGGTCCCTCTGAGGTTATACAGCCCCAAAACATAACACTGGGGATGTTTGACCCTTGGCAGCACACAATCTTCAGAATATTGTTCTCAGGCTCTTCTGCGAACAAAATTTGCTGTTTTTGTGACCGCTTCCAATCGGCATTCATCGCTAAAGGTGAGCTGTAAGAAGAAAAACACAACCACAAAAAAGTGTGAATATTACCTTCTTCTTACTACTGCTATTTGATAGAGGAAAAAAATGTTTTTTTTAAACTTACTTTTTCCCAATATTCCGCGTCGAAGTCTCTATGAAGTTGTGCCCTAAGTTTCCCCCGATTTCGCATACACGGTGTCAGTTTTGGCTTTTTTGCTGGTCGTCTGCGCGAAAGTGCATTTTCGTACAAGCATCATCGTAACGTTCTTTCCGAAAAATTTACTCCAGATTCCGGAAGCTCTCTTAAAATCATTCGGCTTGAAACATTTCTGTTCCATTGAACTGTTTGGACGATTTTGCGATCCTGCCTGATTGAGGTGATGCGTTCTCGGCGACAATTTTGGCGATTGTTTGATGTTACCGCTAAAACGTTGTTGGCATTTTTCAACTTTTTGGCAACATTTAACACAGAAGCCTTGGATATTCCAACGGTTTTTGCTATGTCTGCATAGCTTAGGTTCTTGGCTTTCAAAAGAGGTGCAATTTGTTGCTTTTGTCCCGATGTCAAATCCGACTTTCGGCCCATTTTCTAAAAAAAACTGGTTAAATAGAAAAAAACAGGATAATATTCGTGACAAATTCAAAAGATATGTATATTTTGTACTTACTGTTGTTATATTTTAGATATATGAATATTCACTATTCAATTCTTTCACTTTTCAGACGATCTCAGTTAGTTTTTTTATGCTCCTCACACAAGATCGAATTAATTCGCACTGGCAGTTGCACACTTAACTTTTCACTTATAAGCAAAAAAGCTGATTCTTTTCTAATCGCCGCACACACGGCAAAATGAGAAGTTTAGGAGGTCAAAAACTACAAATTTGAAAAAAATTATTCATTTGCACTTTTTAGGGTTCCTAACCAATACGTTATGAAAAATAATGATAAACAAGAATGAATGGGTACTCGGGAAGCCTATACCTATTACCCAAAGCACTTTTATTATGTTGTTTTTGCACGTTGTTGGTGTGTGTGTCGTATTATTTATGTACATTAACTACTACATTTTCTTAATTGTGTTTGAACTTAAAAATACTTGTAAGTACCTAACTTCCAACCTATACAAACTTACCTACATAACTAAAAAGGAAAAGTGATAGGAGTAAAACAGTTAACAGAAATAAAAAATATTTATTTAGGAAAGGAAAAAAGTAAGTATATTTCAATACCTATACATGATACAATACTATATAGGTTGGGTCCTTATTTAGGTATATCTATAGTTTATAATGATTAATAATCAGGATGCTTCATCATCATCTTCATGTTCTTGGCCATCATCTTCGTTTTCGTCATCATCATCTTTATTGATGACGTTTTCTATTGAAGGATTTTCCAACATTTCTAAAACCTCCTTAGCAAATGGTTTCCTTCTTTTATAGTGGCTCCTCCTCTTCGATGCAATTATAGGATCGGAAGCTATAAGCATCCAGTGCGCAATGTCGGTATTGGTGTCGATCCTGGAGGTCTTTCTAGTATGGAAAAGCCGTACGCTTTTAAATTCCTTTTGGCTGGTCTCCAATACATCTTCGGAGAATAAACCTACAGGTAGTGGCAGCTCCTTAATAATATCTGCTCCATGTATCAGGAGTTTGTGGACAGAAGCACTCATTTTGTACCAGCCATACCTATCAATGCAAAGTTTTGCAGTTTCAATACTGTAATTTTTGAATTTTTCGTGATTTACGTTGAATACGCATGATAATACGCTTAGGGTGTTGGCGAATCTTTTGATGATTTCCGTATCTATACCTGTTATATTAGACGATTTGGTAGGCTCAGCAAAAAATTTCCTGGCCGTATTTCCGTCATTGGAATTCCCCCCTCCTTGTTTCGGTTGATCCACCACCAATCCCATTTCTTTGTATAACTTTTCAGTTATCTCGTTTTTCTTTTTTTAATATTCTCTTTGGCTGCTGTGCCCTGGCTTGCCATTGCTGCAACTCTATTTTATACGAGATGTGGAGTAGATACTCGTAACACCTTAAGTACGAATGGAGCACAGATATACCAAACTTGAACGGAGCCTTGGAATATTGTTTTCTCAAAAGCAAATCTATGTTGTTTAGCTCATTGGGTGATGCTTTACATATGTTGCAAGCTTGCGTTGATGATGTGCCAGTTAAAACGTTGCAAGTCTTGCCATCCATCATTGTACATACAGGATAATGTTTGAAAGTATATGTTTTGTCGTTAAAAGTTACTTTCGTAACCTTTAACCTCGATATTTGCTCTTCAATTTCGTCGTAATGCAGCTTCACAGATTCTTTTGTCTCTTTCTCAATTTGCAATCGAATAATGCGGCTATATCTTGAGGAGGAAGGACTAGGGTTTTGCCATATAATCTGTTTTCCATTCCTTGTTGTGTTCTCTGACATTTGTAATGGCACAATAGTACACAAAATAATGTTAGTGTCACCATATAATGAGTTGTTTACAAAACATTGTTTGTATATGGAATGACCGCCACTCCCGTCAAGACCCCATTTGTACACCACTTTAATGGGTGCGTTCTCTTCGTGATCGTGGTGTGTAAGAAGTACATCCTGCTGTGCATCTGCAAGTCTGCGTACCGTGTGGTCAAGAACATCTTGGACGGGGATTTGGACTTCTGTTTCTGATATTTTTATATTGTCAGGGTAGCACTGTTTCTTTGTCTGCGCTATAACATTGTATGCAGGATATGTATTGGCACCCCGAGATTTCGCCCCTCTTTGCATGTGAATGTAATCTTCTTTACCCATATCAGAGTCAATGATGAACGCTAAAGCCTCCTCAGGGGAATAGGGTGTGATACCAGAAGTCTTTATTGTATCATGAATTTGTTTGTATCTGCGTGGGCTGGTGGTCAATGCCAGGTTCACCACTCGTGCAGCTGTTCTTTTCCCAGATTTTGTTAGACTAGCTTCAGCGGCAGCACACATTACCTCTGGAGTTATTTTAGCAACAATTGATTGAACACGTCTTCTTTTTGTTCGTACAGAGCCCTCTTCGAAAGATTTTGATGGTCTGCCTTTAACACTTTTTATGTTTGAAACGTTGCTCACAGTTTTCACTGCTGGTAACTCCAAGTCGTTTTTTAACCATGCTGATTTGTACTTGGTGAATCTCTCAATCTTCCAATTCGAGTTCTTCCATTTTTTCAAAAGTTTCGAAACAAACACTTTGAGAACACATTTTATTCGTAACGCACTGTCTTCTGATTGTTTATAAATACTATGATTGCCCAATATGTAACTAGTTAATCGTTCCACACACTTAGACGATGATAATTTATAAAAGTTTTCATTTTGTAGCACTAAAATCAGATCCATTTTTCTAACATGTATTTTCGAGTGACTTTGATCACTCCGACTACCTGTAAATAAAAGAGGATAGTGTCACAATGAGTTCGTTTGAGTTCTCAAAATTCACAATAATAACGGCCAACTAACTGTTAACTGCAAATATCGAAGACAGAAAACGGTACTTAGCGGAACTTATTTTGTAAGTCTAAGCAAACATGAATTATAAAAGGAAATTTAACTAGACATGCAATATAATATTTAAATACTTACGATTACATTATTTTTAATTTTACTGTATTAATAAAATGTACATACCTGTAGATTCCATGTTATTGACTACTGTTGATATTTAAACACGAGGCGAAGGAAACAATGCGTATTGTTCATTCGACGGTAGAAAGCAAATTAAACGTACAATCATTTCGCTTATCTGCCGGGCCCTCCCACTTCTTTATTGTAAACATATTAAAGGTGAATTATTCGCTTTGTGATGGAACGACTATCAGACTCGAAAAATATAAACTAAATTAGACTTTACCTTCAAGTTGATAAATCGCTTTTTGACCTCCTAAAGTCCTCATTTTGCCGTGTGTGCGCCGTAAGCCAATAGACCGAAAATTCTTAAAAACATCTAGGAACAGATTAAAACCCCCTTAATGCCCTTTTTTATTTGGAAAAGCCCAAATTGGATTGAAAATTTTACCTGATATTTGAAGTCTTCAGAAAAAATGCCATCGCTCATAATTCAATGGCCAGGTACTGTACTTTATAATTGAAATTTTCACACTGATATATTATTAGAAAAAATGATAAATGTTAAATATTTTGTTTGTTGACTGTTGTTTATTTTGACTGTTGAAATCTAGAAACTTGAAGAGTTGCTTCCTTGGTCAAAGTAAATTGCCATTAGCTAAATAGAAAAATTATCATCCCACAGCTACAATAAACTGTTCTTGGCAGGTTAGGGCTGACTTTTACCAAGCACTTACAGGACACTGAAAAAGATTTTCAGGGCATTAAA
>JAYXIM010042216.1:0-14593 GCA_037575425.1 Anastrepha fraterculus | reverse complement strand
CCAAAAAATGTCAAACTTTGCGATACAGCTGTCAGTTGCCAGATTGCAACACCAGGGTTGCCAAATCCTGCCAAATAAAAGGCACCCCTCGTAATAAAAAAGTAAACGCAAATGGCGACAGCAAGCTTTTCTGCTTAACAAATGCCATACTCATAGAGCAGGGGCATAAAAACCACTGGCTGCGCTTACTACGTTACGAGTGCAACTGTTTTGGATCTGAATTTAAGATCAGAAGATATCTTCTGGTGGTTAAGCTCAGTGTTTCTAATTGGATTTATTGGCATGAAGCAGGTGGAATTATTGAACTTTTTTTTGTTTGGATTCGGTCAAATTCGCTTGAAAGGTACTGTCATCGAAAACGAGAAAAAAAAATTTTTTGACTGAAGCGTCAACTGATAGAAAACATTTTTTAATGACCGTCTCTCCTCGGCAGACAATAGCAAATCTTAGAGGGTTTTCTGCGATGAAAAAGCTTCTCATAAATAACCAAACGGCAAACGGCTTGGGCAAACACTTGAAAGAACTGAAAGTGTTTATGAACAATAATTCAATAGATATATTGCTAATTTCTGAAACACACTTCACTGACAAAAGCTTTGCAAGAATATCTAATTACAAGCCACCGCGACAACAAAGCTCATGGTGGCACAGCGATAATAATCAGGCAAGACATTAAATGCATTGAATTAGAAAAATACGAAAAATAAAACATACAAGCGACGCCGATCCAATTTGAAGACGAAGGCGGCAAACTAACAATCTCTGCTGTATATTGTTCACCAAAATACCTAAATTTCATACTGCGACTTTTTGAAAACACTTGGCAAACGATATATAGCTGGCGGGGATTATAATGCTAAAATTCAATTTTGAGTTCAAGATTGACGAACTCCAAAGGACATAATTTACTGGACGTCAGAAAAATTAATAACAGCAAGTCCATAAGTAGTGGCGACCCAACATATTGGCCAACTCACCCAAAAAATGTCCAGATCTGATCGACTTTTTTATAAACAAAAATGTTAATCACGAAGATATGTCAATTAAATCGTTAATTGAATTGTCTTTTGACCATTCTCCAATAATAGTCATACATATATCAGAGCTCATACGCGAAGGAGTCCTTGAATAGAAAATAGAAACATTCATAAACACTTGCTGGGATACATGTAGAGAAATAGTCATCCATAAACTTGACAAAAAAATAAGCTTAAAGACCTTAGACAGAATCGACAGTACGATAGCCTATTTCACCACCACTATGAAATCCACTCCATAAGAAACTATCTGCTCCTCGAGCTACAACATACCTGCACACATCCAAGAAAAAATCAAAATCGAAAACCGCTAACGTGAACGCTGGCAAGTAACAAGCCTGCTACTTGACAATAGCAAACTGAACACAGCTGCAAAGGAAATCAAACAAGTGCTATTCGACCATAAAAATATGAAACTTAAGAGACGCATCGAAAATCTTAGACCCGGTATAACGACAAAATATTCACTATGGAACGCTACAAAGCAAATCGAAAATAAAGTTTTATATGTACAACCCCCTACCAGAAAAATATATGGTAGCTGCACTAGAAAAAATCTTGACAAGGCTGAAGTTCTCGCAAAGCCATTCAAAGGTACTTTCACCCACAAAAGACTTAATGCAAACCTTTTCCCGACCCACGCAAGAAAAGATCCATGCAAACCAAAAAAATGTTACTTTAGAAGAAATAAAACAATGCATATGTAAGAGAACTGATCCTAAGAAGTCTCCAGGATACGACCTAATAACTGGAAAAATATTAAGAGAACTCCCAGAGAAGGGGCTTATCTATATAAGGAACTCCTTGAATCAAATCTTAAGCGTGAAAAATTTCCCAAAAGTATGGAAAGTTGCTCAAATTATTGCAATACCAAAACCATGCAAAGCTCCCACGCAAGTAACTTCATATAGACCTATAAATCTACTGGCAGTATTATCAAAAAAATTTTGAAAAGTTACTTTTTGACATAATCGAGCCCATCACACAAAGAGATACAATAATGCCTTGCCACAAGTTCGGATTCAGGCAAGTTGACAGAAAGTTCACAGAGTTACAAACAAAAGTCTTGAAGGCATCAATAGAAAGCGAACGTGTGAAGCAGTATATGTCGACGTAGCCGAAACTTTTGACTCAGTATGGCCTCCTGCATGCCTCTACAAAAAGTCTTAACTATGTATTTTACCAACAGACTACTACAAGTTAATGAAAAGCTATATAACTGGAAGACAAATTTATGTAAAATTCGAAGATAAGTATTCTGATATAATAACAATGGAAGCAGGTGTATCGCAAGGTAGTATCCTTGGGCCGCTTCTTTATCTTCTTTACGCAGCTGAAATTACTACACCGGTAACGAAGCACTTTTTAATAACAACTTTTGCATACGAACCTTTTTTTTTGTTAGTCAGAAGGTGTAAATCAAAATGTCAGAAACAGCATCATCAAAGGTGTCAAAGGTACCAATGGTATATGGGGCATGGTCCCACTAAGACTATAACATTCTTCTTCCTCGGCTTATTTCCACCCTGGAACCGCGTTAGCTATTCTTCAAGATGGAGCGGCGTTCATTTCTATTGACACAACATGTTCCTGCGACCAGGTTCCGCTCCTGTGGGCGTATGGAGATTTTACGCCATCAATAGTATTCACTCCTCCCACTTTCTTCGAAAGCGGTTGTGGGGGAATGAAACATTGGAGAATATGCAATAGTCCGATACTCACAAACTATTGTCTTGTCATCAGTTTTGTACTGTTGGGAGTGTTTGGCTCAAGCGTCTGTGTCTGTTATCGGTTTGTCTAAAACAGTTTATCTCCACTGTCCATCTGCTAGCAAAGGTACCAAAAACTTTCTAATAAACGAATAGGCTTTTATATAAGGTTGTTTTGTATTTTGTATTTTTTTTCTTTTCTCCTAAGAACTGTCGAATTAGTACTTAGCTGGATTAAGTACATAGCATAAGAAATAATCTAGCTAATTTAATTTAATCTTTTAATAGTATTGGATACTTAATCTATCTTTCTGCTTCTACTGCCGCTACCGCTGTTGTTGCTGCAGTAGCAACTGCTGCTGCCTCGTCACGTCATTTAGTGATAGTCGAGCACATATCCTGGACAAACCTTGCGTGGGATGGCGGGTGTTCGAATGCCTTCGCCAACGTTGCTCGTTCTTCACTGAAACGTCTGCAGTGAAAGGTCACATGTTCTGAGCTCCCGAGCAACTCGGGCAAAAACGGCTGTCGGCCAGCTGGAAACGGTGTAGATATTAAAGGAAGCATCCGTGTCCGGTGAGTATCTGAATTAGGTAGTAGCCAATATCGCCATGCTTCCTATTCATCCACTCTTCAAGGTTTGGTATGAGTTTGTAAGTCCACTGGCCTTTGGTTGACTCATCCCATCTTTTTTGCCATTCGACCATCGATCGCGTTCTTTCTACCGCCTTTTCTGCTACCGTCGGTTTCACTGCTTTTAATCCAGAGAGGCGATACAACTCCAACGCATGAATATCCACTGGTATGTTTCTAGCAATAACGCATATTGCGTCGTCTGATATCGTTCTATAAGCGCATGTAGTACGTAGTACGCGGCGTCTGTGGCGAACTACCTCACGGATATGGCTATGTTTAGCCTCAGCCCATACTGGCGCCGCATATATTACGATAGAGTCCATCACAGTCAATATGAGTCGTCTCCTCTCTCCTTGCAGGCCACCTATGTTAGCCAGAATTCTTGCGAGTGCGCCATTGACAACTATCATCAGATAAAGATCCAAGAACGGCTGCTTATAGACTTCAGGAATTACTTACCAATACCATTTAACGGTTCAAGAAATGGGGAACAAGAAAAAAAAATAATAATAAAATCCAATGTTCCTAAAGAATTAAGAAATCCACCACGACACAAAGGCAAAATACTTGAGTATGATTAGACACAATAAACTTAACTGGAGGTTACACATTAAACAAAAACGACTCAAAATTAAGACTAGGTTTAAACAATTGGATTTGCTTTTGGGAAAAAATCCAACGCTCTCACTAGAAAACAAGATACTAATATACAAAGTAATTATAACACCAATATGGAAATATGGCTCATAGCTTTGGGGAAATGCGAGCAATACAAATATAAAAATGATTCAACAAACGCAAAATAAGGTACCTGATATAATATCAAAAGCAGAATGGAATATACTAAATGATAATATCCATCGAGACCTTAAAGTAAAAACTATCCATGAAGAAATACGTAGCAACATCTTAAGACACACAAATCGACTACTAGAATATTCTAACAGGGAAACTCGGCAACTTCCATTAAAAGAGGAAACTGTGACGAGAAGACTTAAGCGCAAACGACCAACAGACCTGCAGATTTAAATTAAATTAAATGAATTAATTAAAAAACAAAAAAATAATAAATAAATATATAACCACCTGCCATTCGGAAGCGGCAGAAAACTGTAGGTCCCTTCATTTGTTAAAAAATGTCAAGCAGCATACCACTCCAACAGGAGGAGGAGATCGATCAAATACCCAGTAAAGAGTGTAAGCGCCAATTACCAACACTGATGAGAAACTAACTCTTCTGTGGCAAACTTTCTATAATTGTACCACAACCATAATTCTATGGAAAATAGGTAAATATTTGTTATTTACTCTCACTCATTTGGTCTAAACTCAGCTGTTGTTCGATCAGACATGGCTGACTGTGAGTTTTGTGAACTTTTAAGAATCTGTTAAGATTTTATTATTTATAAACATATTATGTACATGCTGAATTGCCAGCAGAGGCTAGAGATTATGTGGTCAATATAATAACTTCACGGTTCAAGGTTTCTACGAATGAGTGAACGATCGAACGATAATGGTAGCCGAGGAACCACGAGGAAGGCGTTTTAACACCCGAATGGAAGTAATGGAAAAATCGAAGACGGCTCTGGAGCTAAGAGCCAGGATATGGGTAATAAACAATATATCAGTCAGCCAAGATACAGCTCGAAAACTGACAACGTATGTGACACACAACTGACAGGAGTAACATCGTGTATAGGCTCCTGGCGGACAAATAGTGACTGCAAAGTCTTATATTGGTATCCTAGAGCAGCTTCGGACACGCATTTTTCATGCGAGAACAACTGGAAGGCAGCAACGCGCTATCCCATTCTTCGTCTGTTGCAGGCGAAAAAGTTTTGTCTAACATTGCCGCAACCACTTGATAAACTAAATATCGCCTCTTGCTCCTTTGCTTATTGCCCAAGATGAAGTTCCATCTCAAGAGAACTTATTATGGCGGCGCACAGGAGATCAACGCCGATTTTAGGAACAGAGGGAGTCTAGGATTGTAGGAATAAAGAGAGTCTATTATAAAGAGAGATATTTAAATTTTATTTGCGAGTTAATGTTTTGGGGTTCTTTCTTTAAGAAAATTCTGGAACATTAATTACGACACTTCTTTTATTATTCCATTGGTGTGAACAAACTTAATAATTAAATGCGTATTCTGATTTCTTACAATTAAGCTGACTAACATTTTCATATACTAAATTTTTTATACAAATTTGACACCAGCTAAGGAAATCTCAAACTTTTGCGCTAGACTGCCTGTATTCTATTTGGCATCCGACAGGCCTAAGCCCATTGCAGGCGAATTATGTTGCCGAATTAAACTGTAAACACAAAGGTGGTTTTTGAGGGCATTGCATTCGCAGTTAAGTATATAGCGCATAGAGCCTTTAAGTTTGTTAGCACAATAAAAGCGGCAGTGCGCAGTGAGATTATAAATGCGAGCAATAATTCTTGGTAAAAGCTAATGAGAATATACGCAGACACCAACCACAAACTAAGCGACAGCAATTCCAACAATCGCACATGCAACAAAGAGGTGGAGCGGACATATGCAAAACAAACAAACGAATAATATTATTAATATGCCTCCTTGCTGTAGTTGTGGGTGCTAAACTCTAAAGTTGCGCATACGCCTCGCAGCACCAAATGCAATGCACTCGCATACGTTATAAGCATTAGGATGGACCATAATTTCCATAATTTTTCTATTTAAAAGTATGCGTAAAAGGATAAACTAGGCTTTATTACAAAAAAAATGTAACTATTGTATATTTTATGGGTACCTTGAAAATACCCCAAATTAAAAAAAGTTAAAAATTTAGCAAAACAAATCTTTAATATTTATCTGTTTTTCTTATTTTTGCCGAACAATTGTTAATAGAAACTAAGCAAGTAGCAAATAAATTTCATCGATCTGTAAACATTTTAGACGAAATTTTAGGAAAATCCATTCTTCTCGTAAGAGTTCACTAGTGCCACAGTGAATACTAAATAAACAAATAAATAATTACCAAATAAAAAAATATAGAAAAATATTAAAAAACTTGTCTCGTTTTTTTTGGTCATGGAACAAATCTAGTGGGAAGCACCAAGAAAAAAAATGTGTCACATACATAAGTATGTAAGTATGTGGCGTAAGTCAGTGGTCGTCGTAGCCGAAGTGCGTAGGCTCGAATCTCCATGCCTAAAATATCAAAATAATAAAGAAATTTTTTTCTAATTCCCGCAATTTACCTCAATTTGTGGAGCAACATCAAGACGCGAGCCAAAAAAAAAAATAAGGATGAGCTCATCCAAACACCTAACAGAAGTGTACACGTCTATTATTTATTTAAAAAAATTTTTTATAATTGATATCATTATTCCACGAGGTCTCTCTTAGTTTCTGGTGTTTAATATTTCGATGTAAATAATTTTTCCTACTCGGTGATGTCCTTTCTTATAAAAGGTTAGTAATTTATTATATATCTTTTGTTTCCTTATTCACGCGTAGGTGATTAGCCTGCCACTACCAGTCTTAAGAAGTGGGAATGCCAACCTGTCGTTGCTTAGGAACAACGCCCTCGTACTGCTTGAAGCACCATCTGTGTTTCACATTTTTCTTCCAGAAGGATCGCAAGATGGTTGAGGACTCCGCTAAATTTCGCAGCAGTCGCCCGCTTCCTCTTGCTGGTGCCACTGATGCAATGTGTAACTGTGCTTGTTTTTTGTGTTTGCTTGTTTTAGCAGCCACAGTGCAAATAATGGGCAGACTATTGTGTGGGAGTAGGGACGGAAAGGATAAGTTTTTTGGGTTGGCGAATAGAATTGATTTTTTTTTTTTTTTTGTTTTTTTGTAACAGGTAAAGTAGGTAAATTTAGAAAAGCGCAAGGACCGTGCTTAACGTGGAACTCGAATCCACAACCTCTAGGATGGCAGGCTAGTGCACTTACGCTAGACTACCGAAGCCGCTATTATCTTATATACTTGTAGGTATTTATTTATTTATTTATTACTATCTGTACCCGACGCGCGTTGCTACGCCAACAACTAAAATAAATTTAAGAAAAATAACTTGAAATAAAAATCAGTACACAAATATTCAATTCATTCTAAACCATTTTATTGATTTTGTTTTTTTTTTCGAAAAAATTGTGACTTTACAAATTTTAGTTTCAATTCGATGTTTATTGAACTGCTAGGGGATACACAATATTTCTTGTTTTCCCATCTGGTGCGTAGACGAATAAATCAGAAGGTTTTCCGACACGTGAACAAACCACATCGAGCTGTCCATGTGAGAAGCATGGATTCTCCAAATTTAATCCACACACTTGTAACGATTGTCCTTGTGTTTTGTTAATAGTCATTGCGAAAGCGAGTCGCACCGGGAACTGTAAACATTTGAATTCAAATGGTGTATCTGTCGGGATCATTGGGATACGTGGCATCAGTATGCCTTCCCCTTTGAATTTTCCAGTGAAAATTGTTGCCTCGATATGTTACCATATTCTTTACTGAGAGTCTACTTCCGTTGCAAAGTCGTGGTGGATTTATGTTTCGAAGAAGAATGATGGGTACGCCAACTTCCAATGTTAGAACGTGCGGCGGCATACCAGGCAAATCAAATGAATTCAAGATTTCAGTTAGATAGTTGACAACCTCGTCTTGATTCTCCATAGTATCGATAGACTTATATGTTGTCGTTTCTCTGGGTTTTCCATGCTGAATGGTGAAGTTGATGGTATTGACATCAATGTTTTTGGCTGCTAATACAGCACGCGTACTGAGCCACTGATAGTTTCTGTAGTTTTGTGCAATGCTTGGGAAAACTTTTTGCACCAATTCGTCGATGCTTTCTGTGATCTTATAGAAGTTTGCTGGCAGGGTGATACATTGTGTAGCTACATCAATTTCCATTCCCCCATTTCCAATATCCAATAACTGTTTTGCAAAATTTTCAGCCGAAGCATCCCGTTGTAGTTTTGCACGCGTGTTAGTATTCAAAGTCAATTTCTGTAAATGACGGTAAATGACGCCATAGAACTGATGATTTAAGACGTGCATTAAGTTCATCAGCGGGTGTTGTGCGTCGTATAATGGGCAGTGTTTGTCAAAAATGACCAGACAATAAAATGAGTGCACCACCGAAGATATGTCTGTTTCCTCTCAAATCCCGCAGTGTACGATCAAGCACTTCCATGGCTTTCTTGTAAGACATTGTACATTCGTCACATATGATAATTTGACACGTTTGGAGTACCTTTCCCATTCCAGAGTTTTTGCTGATGTTGCGAGTTGGTGCCTCAGTGTTTTGCAAATTCAACGGCAGTTTGAATGCTGAATGCGCTGTTCGTCCACCATCCAAAAGAGTTGCCGCAATTCCAGTTGTTCAATAGCCTGTGCAATATTATTTTGTGAACGTATGGTTGCCAAAATTAGTGAAAGAAGAAAAGTGTTGCCTGTACTACCGGGCGCATCTACGAAAAACAGTCCACCGCTTTGTTTTGTGATTGCACACATAAATCTGTCAAACGCAATGCGTTGTTCTGGAATCAACTGCGGAAGATTTGTTCTAACGAATGTCCCCAGTTCGTCAGAATCATAGTTTGTTTCTCATTGCAAATAACGATCGAAAAAGTTGTTTGCAGGTCGGTTTGAAGCAGGCATTCCCAGTTGCATCAATGCCTTGTTAGCGATTGTCAAACATATGTCTTCAATCAAAATCTGTGTAAAAATACATGGTCATACTGATTTTCATGACAATCGGTTGAACGGGGCAGAGGTTGCTACTCTGCAGCGCCACCTGGTGGCGAGTCGCATCAATGAGCATATTCGAAAAACCTTCTCGGTGGAAAAATACATATATATACCAATTTTTATAATAATCTGTCCAGTAGTTTTTGAGTTCATCGATGACACACAGACAAACATTCATTTTTATACACATATATAACATTATTTTTTTAGTTACTTATTTGTTTATTTATTAATTAATTAATTAATTAATTTATTTATTTATTCATTCATTTATTTATTTGTGGCGTTAATTGTAGCGCACTGCTGATGAAATTCCACGGCCACGTGATATGCAAATATGATTTTCCCCTTAGACAGAGAACGAAAGTGAGAGCTAAGATGCCTTGGTTTCGTGAAAGCAGAAAAGCAGAGGAGAAAATGATGAGGTGATTCCACCTCAAAACAGACTCCAAGCAGTATCAAAACTCACTGGACCTCTTGAAGTGTACACTGAGCAACAAAACTGTGCCTATAATGCAAAGCTAACTTTTCAACCACTGAAAGGATATTCCATTTCAAACTTGCCCAACTTAAATTATTATTTCTTTAACTCATTATTATCAGATATAATCTAATAAATATATTTACCAAAAACGGAAACATAGTACAAAGCAACAGCAAAACTCAAAATACAAAATACAAAACTCATACAAATCGAGGCAGGTGCAATGCTAAGTACTTAAAAATAAAATTAGTAAGGCGTTGGATAACTTTTCCTTCTGATAACTTCTAGTAAACTTCTTGGCACAGATTTCAATAACTTTAACGTTTTTTCGGATGTGATTTTGTTCCACTCATCTGTCCCTATATTCTTCAGCATTTCTTTGGATTTAATGGTATGCTGGCAAATCTAACGCTCCAATAAATCCCAGATATGCTTTGTAGAATTCAAATAAGATGAGTGTGGAGTAGCTTTAGCCCGTTTAGGGGCGTTTTATAACAACCAAAGCTTCGTAGCAAGAGCAGGGGGCTCGGTTTTATTATCTTGCTGAAGCAGACAATCGGACGCCAATCCTAATTTATCCACATTTGGCTGCAAATTATCTTTAAATTTTCCTTCAAAATGCCCAAATACACTTTGAGATACATAGTTTCTGGTATAAACTCTAAGTTTCCCAAACCGCATATATGAAACCCCAAGTTATTACTGCACCTCCCCCATGTTTAATAGTCACATCCAAATCTTGGACATTCTGTTTTTCTCCACACAAGTTGTATACCTTTAAGGGGTTAAGGGAATCGAGAGGCCCGAAAAAATTATGTCATTCAATAATAGTTTTTGCTACTCAACTGCTTTATTTTACAAAAGTAAAAACATAGCATTAATACGTAATGTTTCGACTCGACTTTAGAAAAATTAAAAAAAAAAAATTACTAGTTGTAAAAGTTATCGCTTTTTGTATGGAGTCCGTTTCTCTAGAAGTCCCTTGCGATGATCATCACAAGTCCTTGGAAATTTATGTAAAATCAATCAGACAAGAGAAATTGATTTTACTAATAGATAATCTTGTGCCTGATCGAAGGTTTTTTTTATCAAAATGAGTAATATGGCGGCCTCTAGAAATATTTTTGAGATTTCCGAGAAAAAAACCAACTATAAATTGTTAAAAAAAAATCGAAATTTAAAAAAAAAAATCATTTTGGAGAAAAAAATCGTGCCTGATTTTTTATGTTTTTAAAAAACAGTATAAATTTGATTTAAATCCACTTTATTCCAGAACTACTTGTGCTTAACTACATATTCTTGGCCAAAAGCGAGTCGCTACTGTCGATTTACTAGGGAAACCAATGGCTTTCTTCGTGCAACGCGGCTATAAAATATAGCCTTTTTCACAGTTCTTCGCATAATATCTTTTCTCATAGATTTGGAAAACTGTAAATTGATATTTTCTGCAAATTTTCTTGCCTTATCCCTAGGGTTATTTTGTACTTGCTGCACGATATATCGTTCCACCCGCTTTGTAAGTAGTGAAGGGGCGGCCAGTTCATGGACAGGGTACGTAATTCACTCTCCCTTTAAAGTTGTTAATGACTCTCTGGGCTAAGGAATGCGTTGTTTCGACGGTTGCTCCTATTTCGCGAAAAGTTGTTTCCTCCTTCCACAACCTTATGTACATTTTTCTTCCACCAACTTCAATTTCTTTCCATGATCTTTTGCGTTTTTGAAAATTCTATATTTTTAGAATGGCTTACTTGTGAATAATTTGGGCAAACGCTTACTAATTCCCATTGACGCACTCACGCAACTTCGGGAAAGTACCAAAATATTGTTTGTCCACACACTTTTGCTGCGCAATATTCGATATTTATCGATAGTTTATAGGCAAAAGCTAAGAGAAAGTTGATTGAAGATCTTGCTAGCGCTGCCGAAGCAAGAGTAAACAACATGAGGCAGCTGTACCGCATAGTTGGCCGCCCAACCAACCAGCAGAGTAACTGCAAGCAGCCGATCAGAGATCTAAATGGTGCTTTGCTAACTTACATTGATGACCAGATCCGCAGATGCAAAGACCACTTTGAAGCAACTATCAGCAGTGCTCTTAGCAGTATACTTAGTGAAGTGGATAGCACAACAACAACAACCAGCAATTAAATAACAACATTCTGCCCCAGCCTAGTGGAGATTAGGGATGCAATTACAAAGCTGAAGCTCAACAAAGCTGCGGACGAAGATGGCATACAGTCTGAACAAATGATTGCCGACCCGCAAATATCAGCGCAAGAACTTCGAACTGGCAGTGCTTCACAAAGGCGATATCAGCGATCCATTCACTACCAACGCAAGCGTAAAGCAAGGTTGTCCCTTGTCGTCCCTTCGCTTCGCCATTCCTTGATGACGTCTCGAACCAACTGACCCTGCACAAGAAAAGCATCTTATGGAGTTTCACCAGACATCTTCAGGACCTGGACTTCGTCGATGACATCTGCCTCCTCTCTCACAAAATCCCTGACATACAAGCGAGGGCGGAAAAACCAGTGATGCTGGCACGCGCTGTCGGACTGAGGTCAAAATCGCCGGGACAAAGACTATGATTCAGGGTGGAATTTGTCGAAAGTTCTGCTACCTCGGCTGTATCATCACGGCAGATGGTGGAGCAGATGAAGATGTCAACTGCAGGCTAAACGAAGCAAGGGCGGCATTCGGGCGAATGCACACAGTATGGGCGAGTTCGCAAATCTCCAGGCGCACTAAACTACGAATATTCGGCTCATGAATAAAATTCGTATTGTTGTAAGGATGTTCCCCCAGTGGTGCAGGGGTTATAATATGCCCAAGGTAAGGTATGCCTGTCGTAAAAGGCGACTAAAATCTAGGTCCACCAGCGCCTGAGTAGTATGTGTGCTCAACCACTGCCAGTTGTGCGATGTCTCACCGAAGACCATAACTCGGTACCACGGGGATCAGGAGCCTTCAGTGTTCGCTCTGAACTGTTCTTTGGGAACGGCCCTTCGGGCAGGTTTTCGTGGTGGCTGTCGTTAAAACCTAAAGCGCGAGTAGGTTTTAGGCCGATGTGGAGTTGCATTGCAACCGGGTGCCGGGACCCATAGAACGGCAGAGGTATGGGTAGGCCTCGAGCCCTACCAAGGCGGTTAGTGTGTCCATGGCACACTGCCAATTGATATCAAATATTGTTTGGGTCCTGAGCATTGATTATTGATTTTGATCCGTGTGCCTTTGGGTACCGTAGGTTTAAGCTGTCAGCAGCAGGTGCTCACGTTAAATACAGTGGCTGTTGTTGTTGTTGTAAGGATGTGAAACATGGCTGGTCTCTAACACCATCACACAGAGGATACAATCTTTCACCAACAAATGTATCCGCATCATCTGTGGAATATTCTAGCCAAACACCATCAGTAACGACGCGTTGGGGAGAATAATGAACAAGGAACCCATCCATAGGCAAATCAAATGCAGAAAGTGGGAATGAATAGGTCACACATTGAGACAATCACTAGATAGCATCACGAAAATGACTCTGGACTGGAACGCGCAAGAGAACATAGGTCACTTTTAAAAATTGCATTGAAGTGATCACTCTAGTGTAGTCAACACATACACACACATATAAGCTATAGAGCTTCTTCTTACATCTAATGCTGCTCACTTAATGCACTCTAATATGATAAAGCACGTTTTCAGCGAAGCATAAATCAAGCGCGCAACCAACAACAACCCAAAAAAGTAACACAAATCGCCATCACCAGAAAGAAAATCCCAACTGAAAACTATGGCAAAGAAATGAACGAAAATTGTAAAAATAGAAAGAGGAAAAAAAAAATGCTGCGACAAAGTTAAAAACCGCCAGCAAAGTGTTGATAAAAATAGCGAAAAAAAAATTATAAAAAACTTTTCTAAAAACAGAGCTAAACAACTCAAACGTTACGAAGGTGGTAATTCGAGAAAGGTAGATACGAGCACGCAACTGAAAATAAGACAAACCAGATGGATTCGAGTGACAAAAATAAATGTTGCAGAAACGAGCGAAGAAAGCATGTAGCAGCGTAAATGCAAGGCGTTGCAAGCAGAGAAAAAGTTATTTCTTATAAAAATTTAGAGCGGCCACGCCTCAGCGAAAGCTACATCGCGTATGAGTGTGCGTGGGAGGGTATGCTGTGATATATCGTGCACATGCATGTGATGTATGTGTGTGTGTGTGTGTGAGCAGCATAGGTGTAGAGCGGGTTTTGTGCAGCGATTGTCACACGAGCACCTCGCATTACGGTAGACCACAGCATGTTGCATATGCGGCACAGAGGCAATTACCTTAACACGCTTTCACACCCACACACGCCAATGTGTGTGGATATTGAAACAAACCTGCGGTTAGCTTGAGCGTACTGGTGTTGGCGCTTGCCAACGCATAAATTTTGTTACTTTGTGTTTTTAGCAAAGTTAGAATTTTTATTTTGAAACAAAACGTGTACGAAAGTATAAATTTATTTCTAGGTCTTAAACTAGAAAAAAAAAACGCATTATCTTCTTTGTCACATTTCTTAGTCATGGAACATTTTAGCCAGCCAAAATTACAACCAACCAAATCCAGTACTCGAAAGCCAACTGTCAAGAGCCAAAATGGCGCAGTACATCACCAAAGTAGCTAAAAGCCAGCAGTTAAAATTGGCAGTAACAAAAGACAAAAGCACCAAGGCACAAAAGAACAAAAGGTGTGCACAATAAACGAAAATGCTGGAATGCTTCCAGGTAAATCAGGTGAGCAGCGCTGTGAATTTATGTATTTAAAATGCTACTTCATATCACATTGAGTTGCAGTATTGCCATGCGACAAGCGAAAAGTAAACGGAAATGGGACTTTTAAGCCCTGATTTTAGTGGCCGCTCGCCTCATTTAGTACGCATTTTGAACAAAAGGAGTGTACTTCAACCAGGCCTTCATAAATGGGAGTGTGGTATTAATCGGATTTCAGGGGACTTAA